>VZSC01000033.1:0-24490 GCA_013398225.1 Steatornis caripensis | reverse complement strand
GGGGGCGGCCGCCGGGCCCCGCGGAGCTGAGCCCCTCTCCCGCGGGCGGCCCCGCTCGCCGCTGCGGAGCCTCCGGGGCCGCCGTCGCCCCCGGCCCGGCGCGGGCGCCTCCATCCCTCCGCATCCCCGCCGACCCCTCATGCCCAGCCCTCCCCCGGGCCCTCCGGCTGCGCCCCCCAGGCACCTCACCTTGGGGTGAGATGCGGGGCTGGGGGCTGGAGCAGGGGCACAGAGCCCGCCGTGCGCGCACACGACACCAGATACGGAAGCCAAAGCTCTTGCATCACATCGGGTGAACTTTCCGAACCCGGCAGAGAGCGGGCATCAGCGCGGCGCGGTCACTTCCCACTGGGACGCCAAACTTTCTGCTGGCGTTAATCTCAACCCTCCGCTCAGTGTTCCTGTTCCCTTTTTGCAAAGGGAAATCTCAGGGTTGTGGTCTTGGACTGGGCTGTGAGTGGACTCCTTGCACCCCGTCCCCTCACCAAACCGTGGGCGCTGCTGTCGCTTGGCTTTGCAGCCTGAATAGAGCTCACAGCCAGGGAGATGGAGCCAGCTCTGTCCTCTCCGCTGCTGTGGACTGATGTCGCTTTACAGAGATTTGCATTGCTGAGAACCTGGTCGGGCCCGCGCTTGAGCACAGCTTCAGGTGCCGCTTTCCAAACCTCAGAGCCGGCAGCAGGGCCAGCGCGTAGGAGCGGGTGTTAATTAGCACTTGGCAAAAATACCGGCTGCTGCCAAGTCACAGCATTAGATATAGGGAGGGATGCACTGAGCGAGAAAGCGCAACCGCTAGAATAGTGTTGGGTGTGAGATTGGCTTCGGACGCTGCACCTCCTGGCTCTTTTGGTGGCGAGGCTGGAAAGGTGTGGTAGTGTGTGTGGCTACTCCTAGCCTGGGGAGGACTCGCCGCTTAGCAGGTAGCTCAGTGCTTGCTGCTGCCCGACAGACGGCGTGGTGCCTTCCCCGCTCCCATGGGTCGGTGGGCACCGTCTGTGCAGCCTCGGGCTCGCAGCCGACCTCTCCTGGATCTGGACCTCTCTGGCTGGGATATCAGTGCCTGCACCTGGCCTCTGGAGTGGCTGAGCTTGGCTCCCGGCCCCTGAGAGGCAGCACAAAATGACCAGGATGTGACCAATCGGGGCAAAAAAAGGCCTTTGTAAAAGCTGAAGTGAGCTTGGTCGGGTTATGGGTTTTGATTCCTGCAGGAGTCAGTAGGTTTTATAGCATACCTGAAAACGCTTTTGGCTTTTGTTCTGGATAAAATTGGGATTTTCTTTAAGGAACTCAGTTGTGATAGGAAACTTCCAAGTTACTCTTGTAACCAAAGCTTGAGAGCAGTGTGGTCAACAGGCAATGGTGTGTTGGTCCTCAGCCCGTCGCGGCTGGTGAGTTCTCACCAACAGCCGTGTCTGGCAGGCGGCTCAGCGCGGTGCTGGCCTCGCACTGGCCCCCTCCCTGGCACAGCAAACCTGGAGGCTGCCTTAGCGGTGGCAGCAGAAGTAACGCCTGACACTGTGGCTTTGGGAACTGCAGAGTAGATGAGATGTGTGTAAGGATTGCTCTGGACCTTGGACCCTCCTGGCTTTCTCCCCTCCTCTCATGGCAAAGCCCTCAGAGATGTCTGATCTGATACAGCTGCGTCTCCTGGGTCAGTTCTTTGATTTCTCCCAGTGTTTTGCCATGTCCCAGTGCTCACCAGCCTCAGGACCCCGTTCTCTTGCTCACCAGTCCGACATCACTGTATCCCAAATGACCTTCACTAATCCTCATTTACATTTTTGGCAGCCCAAAGTCCCCTCATGTCACCACTTCACCCAGCTGATTACATGGCAGGGGACAGGGGGGACAGTTCTAACTTGCCTCTTGTGGGGTTATTTCCACATGTGCCCAGGTGATGTGAAAGCTGCTCCATGACAGATGCTGTTCGTCTGGGGCAGAGTCCTCCACGGGCACAATTGCAGTTACTGGTGCTGAACCCTTGATGCTCTGTCTTGGTGATTTCCCATGTGGTGTCTTGTAGCCCCAGGAGCTGGTTCCCTTTTGCTTTGCCCACATGCCTCACTTGTCCAGGTGCCTCCTTCAAATTCCTGCTCGTTTCATGGCTATGCCAGCTGCTCTCTAAACTGAAAAGCAGTAACCAGACCCCAGGGCTCAGGGCTCCTACTATGGTTTCCCCCCCTTTGACTTGTCCCATTGCCAGGTCGTGTAATAATCCTGCGTGAACTGCTGTGAACGTCGTTAGGAGTGAGTTCTGTGCAGCACTGATGGTGCTTTTCTGCCATCCACTTGTATCAATGTTCTCATTGGAAAAAAAAAAAAACAAAACCCAAACCCTTTTACATGGGCCAGCATGAGTCTCCTGTTGCTCAGTGATCTCCTCCAAGCACAAAGGGATTGCTCTGCAATTAATTACTGTAGGATTTTAGTAGAACATCAGGGCGCATATGTGGGAAGGCTTTTCCAGCTATTGCAGAAGCTCGAATGGTTGAGCTGATGTCCCGGTGGCTGCAGGTGAACTTCATTGGAGGGCAAAGGGGGAGAACCTGCACTCCTCTGAGTGCTCCCACAGCAGTGAAGCTGTGTTTACGCAGCAGCGGGTGCTGCTTTAGCTCTAGCACTTACAAACCAGCTGCTCTCGGGCCAGTAAAACGGCGGTTGTCAGCTTTGGTGTGAGTGACATGAGCACACTGATCTTTCAACCCACTCTAAGGAGAGTGTGTTCCTACTGCCTGACAGCTTGGCTTCATCTGCTCACTGCTTCCTCATACAGCCCAGGTTTAGATGACATCCCAAAGCACCAGGACATACTGGTTCCGTACTGGTTTATGCCTGGTTGTTTAGTGTAGCTCAGGCTGCCTCCCAAACTGGTGTGACACAAGCCCCTCTGAAACGTGGGTGAGTCTGTAGCTCTCATTCAACCTGGTGAACTGTACTGCTGCAAAGTCAGACATCAGACACTGAAATTAGGGTTAATCTCCAAAAAGTGCCAGACTTGTGTGGTTCTGCACAAGCCTCGCTCGTGTCTATGCTTCCCAGCAATACAGCTGTTGATAAAAGGATAGCGTCTTGGTTTTTGAGGCCCCTTGCCTTATCCAGAGCGGGTGACAGACTGGCTCTGGTGCTGAGCCACGCTTGGCACAGAGGACGCAGTCTGTAGGGCTCTGGTCGTGTTTGCTGTGAAGTTGTGGTACGTGGGGTGTGGAGCTGCAGGAGGGAGGGGAATAATCTTGGGTTTTGGCAGCCCTGGGAGTCTCTCTTGCCTGTGCTCAGTGAGGTCTTTGCAGGACAGTCACCTCCTGTTCATCACTCTGCATGGATCTAACAGAGCTTTGGAGAAGTGCGACTGCGGTCAGTAAGTGTTGCAATTGGACAGAGTATGGTGCTCAGCTTCATGGTGCAAAGTACTCTGAAAAAAATGTTGGAAGGGTTGCAAACTCTGTGACATATCTGAAAGTAGTCATTAATTGGGGAGCTGGGAGGATGGGTCCGTCTAGCTGGCTGTTGTAGGGATTTTGCTTTGGAGACGGCTGGTGCAGGTCCCAGGCTCTGTCAGCAGGGTGCTCCTATTTTTTTGTCCTGCTGATACCGACCCGCAGCATAAACTGCCTTTTGGTCTTTCGTGTGGCCTGCCGGGCTCTCAGCACATGTATGTTGTGGACGAAGAGGGAATTCCCTGCGACTTAAATCTTATCTCAGGCTTTCTCGGTGCCCAGCTGTGAGCTATCACAAGCCCACATATCCCCAGGACAAACTAATTTTTATGGTCTCTCCCCATGAAAAAGCCATCCTGGCATGTGCCAAGAGGTCTTGCTGGGGCTGCATCTTTGCTGCTGGGTGCTTCATGATGGCAGTCACCTGCCAAAATCACAGTGACCTCATTTAAACTGCGTGGAGGCACCTGCAACCTTCCCACGTGGATGGACAAAAATAAGCAGCAAAAGGGCTTGAACTCCTCCTGTGGCAAACTTCAGATGAGTTTCAAGCAGAAGCAGCTCTTGTCCCCCGTAGACTTACAGGTGGCTCAGAGGAAGGTGTCCTTGCTGCTGATGTCTGGGTTTGGGCAGATGAACCCTGTTGTTTGGGACAAACTGAGCCTTTTCCTTCGCTGCTGCTGTAGAGGGGGAAAAATGTGCCGTGGAGGCAAAGGGGAGCAGCTGGCTCCAAAGGACGCCGGGTGGTTTGTCCCTGAGCATGCTTGCAGGTGCCCCGGCTGTGGAGCAGGGAGTGGTGGCAGGAGTACGGAGGCAGGAGCACTGCGGCAAGGGCTGCCTCCACGAGGCTGCCCACCAAAATCAAGGCTGGTGGGTCCCAGAGACGGGGCCTGCTGGCTGTCGTGTTTGGAAAGGGATGGGGGACCCAGACAAGCTGTGTCCAGCGTTGTGTTACTCCTGACAAGGGGTCTGACACGGGTGGAGAAGGGACCAGTGGGCTCCCACGCCGGCATCTCTGCTGCCCGGGCTGCCGGGGGGATGCTGCTGGCTGTTTCTGCCCCCCAAGGAAAGTCCTGAACCAGGTCGGGCCCTCCTCCTGGTGCAGGGGGAAAAAACAGGCTCTGGAGAGAAACAGTTTGTGGCCTTTTAAGGCAATGCAAAGGCTGGGACTGGAGCCGTCAGGCCGGGAGGGAGGGATTTGGCACCGGCTGGGCGGCGGTGGGAAGCGCGGTGCGCAGGGCGCTCGGGAAGAGCGTTCCCGGCTGCTGCGATCGCAGCCCAGACCCAGCTCCTGGGGTCCCTGGAGCCAGCACGGCCTCCCCTGCTGCCCCTGCTCCCGGCGCCCTCCGCAGCTCTGTCTGTCCGCCCTGGGCTCAGACCCTCGGGGCGCCGCGGCCGGGCTGGAGCGGGACCAGTGCCCTGCCTGCCCTGCCTGCCCTGCCTGCCCTGCCTGCCCTGCCTGCCCTGCCTGCCCTGCCTGCCCTGCCTGCCCTGCCTGCCCTGCCTGCCCTGCCTGCCCTGCCTGCCCTGCCTGCCCTGCCTGCCCTGCCTGCCCTGCCTGCCCTGCCTGCCCTGCCTGCCCTGCCTGCCCTGCCTGCCCTGCCTGCCCTGCCTGCCCTGCCTGCCCTGCCTGCCCTGCCTGCCCTGCCTGCCCTGCCTGCCCTGCCTGCCCTGCCTGCCCTGCCTGCCCTGCCTGCCCTGCCTGCCCTGCCTGCCCTGCCTGCCCTGCCTGCCCTGCCTGCCCTGCCTGCCCTGCCTGCCCTGCCTGCCCTGCCTGCCCTGCCTGCCCTGCCTGCCCTGCCTGCCCTGCCTGCCCTGCCTGCCCTGCCTGCCCTGCCTGCCCTGCCTGCCCTGCCTGCCCTGCCTGCCCTGCCTGCCCTGCCTGCCCTGCCTGCCCTGCCTGCCCTGCCTGCCCTGCCTGCCCTGCCTGCCCTGCCTGCCCTGCCTGCCCTGCCTGCCCTGCCTGCCCTGCCTGCCCTGCCTGCCCTGCCTGCCCTGCCTGCCCTGCCTGCCCTGCCTGCCCTGCCTGCCCTGCCTGCCCTGCCTGCCCTGCCTGCCCTGCCTGCCCTGCCTGCCCTGCCTGCCCTGCCTGCCCTGCCTGCCCTGCCTGCCCTGCCTGCCCTGCCTGCCCTGCCTGCCCTGCCTGCCCTGCCTGCCCTGCCTGCTGTTATAACCACGTCGAGATCGATTTCCCTTTTCTGTTGCCTGACAAAATACTCCTACACAGCCAAGAGCTCGACTTTCCCGTATACTGGAAGGGGCCGAGATCTTGCTGTGAGCAGAGGGTTTGCAGGGCTTCATCCTCCATCATCTCTCTGACGTTTTTACAGCCCCCGGGTCCTCTTGTGTTTAGCATCAATCTCCTCGACTGCCTGCCTGGGTGGGGGCTGGAGACCCAGAGATGGGGCTTCAGCGGCCCGAGGTGACCCAGGGATTTGGAGCTGCTGCAAGGAGTGGGCTCAGAGGCTGTGCCCTGGCAGACCCAGATCCTCGTAGCCACGCAGCCGAGCCGAGGGAGGCCGTGAGATCGTGCGTGTGCTGTGGGGTGGCACACAGTGGAGTGTGAAAGCAGTGTTTGGTTTGGGGGGCCTTGTCCTGCTGCTTTAGTTGTTGAGGAGTTGGGAAGCGCACGGCTGTGCCTGCAACAGGGAGGGTGACTTCTGCTGCCTGTTCTCATGTGGGAGCAGGATGGAGAATTACGGAAGCGTTGATGGAGAGAGGCCTCTGGAGACCTCCCAAGCTGCAGCTTGTGCCCATTGACCTTTCTCATATCACTGGGCACCACCAAAAAGTGTTTTTTGTTGTCATTGTAGCAACCCTAGGTTGCTGTTAGATCCTCCTTGGCCTCTTGGCCACCAGCCTGCCTCCCTCTGAATCTCCTTGTAGGACTTTGTTGCTTGAGTATCTTGAGGTTCATGTTGGCCTGGTCTTCAAAAGTATCAAGGCCCCTCTGTGTTGGAGCTCTGCTACTTGTGTTAGCTGCTCACAGTATTTTGGGGCTGTCTGAAAACTTGCAGACAAAGGGGCCTCGTGATCACGTCTCATCAGATGCATTTCAGGAAAGAGGAGAGAGGAATAGAAGCACTTATATCCTGCCAAGGAGCTGCACTGTAGCTTAGATTGGTGCTCAGGTGTTCGCCCTGCACATGAGACTGTGTCCCTGGGGCTGCTGATTTCCCAGCCTCTGTAACTGTACCCGCAGTCCTGGAGGAGACTGAGATACCTGAGTACAGGGGGAACCTGTGAGCAGTTGGCCAGGCAAGGCACAAGCTAACGGTGCTACAGGGGACATGGTGCCAGAGCCCGCTGTTTGGTGGTATCAGGGGTTGGCTCCTGCCCTCTGGGCAACCCTGACTATACCCCTGCTCTGTGGTAGCAGAAATGAAAGAGGTGTTCGGGGAGCTGCTTCCAGCTGGGGTGAGAACCTGTACACTCTCTAGTACCAAGGGTCAGTCACCCTGGCCATTGCTGCATTGCCCTGTTAGGGGTAATAGCAGGGCGGTGATCTAACGAGGTGCTGTCGGTGCCTCTGTGAGTGCTGTCTCCCATCATTGTCCTGCTTCCTCCCTTTTCCTGGCACAGAAAGGAGCTGTGAGGTTGCACGGCTTCCAGGACAGGGGGATTTCTGCTGCTTCTGGCTGGCAGGACCAGTGGTCCGTAGGAGGAAGCTGATACTGCCAGGTGCTGTAACGATGGGTCCTGTGGGCATCCTGAGTTCTTCTAATTCTGCTAACTGCCAGCCCTGTGAATCCATGCAAACAGCAGACGCCCGTGGGTTGTCTCATGTGTGTGGATGTGGAACGGCTGCTGGGGCACTGCTGGCGGGTGTGCGCTCTGGCTGCCTCCCTCTGCCCCATCCCTGCCTCTTGCCCGGCCAGTGCCCTGCCTGAGCTCCCACCCTGATCCTGTTTCTGCTGGTGCTTTTTCTGCAGGATGCCGAACTGGGGAGGAGGAAAGAAGTGTGGCGTCTGCCAGAAGGCAGTGTACTTCGCTGAAGAGGTGCAATGTGAAGGCAGCAGCTTCCACAAGTCCTGCTTCTTGTGCAGTGAGTACCAGCCCTTCCCTCACCCTTCCTGCCCTGCTTCCTGGCTCTCTGCTGGCTGGGTGCCCCGTCATGTCCTGTTTCTGGGCTGTGTAAACGCTCATTAGGATTTCTCTACAAACAGCCGGCTGTGGGAGCCATATGGCAGGCTTTCTGCTTTTCTCCAGACTTGGAAGTTAGTTCTGCTGAAGGAACACAGATTGTCCCAGGGGCCATCCAAGCTGTCAGGCTCGGCCAGCACCCATGCAAAGACTTAGTCTGTCCCTACATCAGGGAAAGGCTAGGCTGAGTCCTCTAGACTATCTCCAGATGCTCAAGATTGGAGCATGAGACAGGGACCATCCAAAGAGTGGTGGCAGGAGGTGGCACATCCCTTGCAATGCTCTGAGGTGTTGCTAGCTTTAGTCTTTGAAGTGGCTTTGCCTCAGTGAGAAGGTGCTTGAGTGTTGGGATGGCATGGGATCTGCCCCTGTATCTCAGAAGGTGTGATGGGAAGAAGATATGGTCCTGTCCTGGCCCTTCTGCTGATGGAAGGCCTACTGTGCAGTGCTAAAGCATCACCTGCGGCCTGCCTGCAAATCTGCTATTGCAGAGGGCATCTCTTTTGTACGTTTGGACCCAAGCGTCACCTCCAGGGAAGGGCAGCAGAACAGGGTCTGGCTGTGGATTAACTCAGTGCAGAGACCCCTTCCTCTGCCTGCTCTGCAGGAACCTACAAATCCTCTTGGGTTCATGCTGCTGGTCCCCAGAAACCCCTCCTGTCCCTTTGGGGTTACCAGGGCAGCAGTGCAGAGACAGACGTAGTGTCACATTGCTGAGAGCAGCTCCTTAAACCTGGGGCATCCACGTCCAGGGGGGCTGCAGGGCATTTGAACAAAAAGATGACCACTGTCCCCAGCCTGTGTTTGACCACTGTCCCCTGCCCTTGAAGACTATCACATAGCAGAACTAGGGATTCTCATGCCCTAACAGGAGCGTGCACGTTGCCTGTGTCCTCTGATGGCTCATCAACACATTGTGTCTGACAGAGCAGCAGGAGTACAAGTGCAACTTCAGAGCTGTCCTTGCAGCAAGCTCCCGCTGAGGTTTATCATTTTCTCAGCTGGCCCCAGTACCCTATTCCCAGTCTCACCACCCAATTGCAGCAGGGATCTTTCCCATCCGGGCAACAGGCAGAGCTAGGGTCTATAAACAGGTGCACAGCTAGAGCTAATCTCAGTAGACCTATTCCAGCAGGGATATACCAGTGTCCTCATGGGGCTGATCCCTGCCATGCTCCTGTGTCCACCTGGCACGGATACTGGATACTTCTTGGCCAGCCTGCCTGGGACGCGGCACGCACAGATGGATGCAGATGTGAGAGAGAGAGGCTGTTGCTGCGTCTCTGCTCCCTGCGCAGCATGAAGAGTGGCCCGTGTGGCTCGTAGCTCTTGTATGTGGGAGTTTCCAGGCTGGAAATCTTGCTTTGGCTTGAAAGGACTAAGAAGGGAGTTGCAGAGAGGCTTTCCCTGGGCGGGCAGGGGAGTGGCAGGCTGGGTCCTTCTCGCAGCCGCTCTCTGCAGCAGGAAGTCCTGTTTCTTCTGCAGCCTCAGATAAGGAGGGTGGGGAATGTTACCCTCATCCCCCCCACCCCTGTCCCTGGCTTTTACTGTCTGAGTCCGTATCAGTGAAGGGCCCCAGTATGGGCATTAAGACCCCATTGCACTTGTCTGTGCTTCCCCACAACCCCTGGGTACACAGCTGGATTACTTATGGAGAGCTTCTACCGTGCAATGCTTGTGCCCAGGGTGCAGGGCAGGCCTGTAGGAGCCACAAAATCAGGCAAAAGGCATTGCTTCAAGGAGGGAATACCTGGCCGAAGCAGGGAAGAAGGTCATCCCATGTCTGCTTATGGAAGTGAGTCACCAGGGAGTGGTCCTGAGCTGACTACAGCTGGGGCTCCTGTCCCTGTGCTTTGCAGATGTACGTAATCACACTCCACACGTACCCCAGCAGTTCTGCCCATCCCGACTGCGGGCTCCCCGGTTTGGGCCGTAGCTTGCATGCTAGCCCATGGTGCTGCCTGCCGTTCCCAGTCCCATGCCATAGGCTGCGGGTGATGCTGAGCTGCACCGATCTCCTGCGTTCCCAGCCTGTTCCCCAGTGCTGCGTTTGGGCCTCATCAGGGAACTTGAAGCTGTTATCTTTAGGGGAGAAAAACAAATACATTGACCTGATCTGCTAAAAAAATAATCAAAAAGGAGCCAAACCTACCACAGTGCATTAGAACTGGAGATTGGCTCAGGGAGTGACTTGGTGATTGACTTAGTGGCATCGATCCAACTGAGTCAATAGTACACGGCAGAAATGCGCTGTAATGGGGCCGTTCGGCCTCTGAAAGCAGCAGCAACTCTTGTCTGATTGTTTTGTGGAGGAACTCCACTGCTCTTAGAAAAACAGAGTCCTTAACTGGATGAGTGTGGTGCGCTGGAATTTCTGCAATGCAGAAACCCAGGAGCTGGGGGCTGATTTCTAGGAAGCAGACCGGGAAAGAATTTTTCTGCTGCTGCTTGAAGCGTCTGTGGCGTTCAGATGAGGGGCTGTGAAAGCTACGTTAGAGCTCTAAATCCACCCAGCACAGTTGGAGAGAAAGACAGATGCCATTGAGATCATTCACTCCCACCCCTAGGACAAAGCTCTTTAAACCTGCCAGTAAAAGTGCCCAAATTCCCCTCCTGGGGGTCTGTCTGAAGGCAGCATTGCTCATGATGAGCAACAAGGTGACACAGACAATCCCAACACCAGCCCAGTAGCTTGGCAGCTACAGGACCAGTTAACCAGGGCTGGTCTTTCTCAACAGGGATGCATGCTCCATCCCCAGCTCC
Source organism: Steatornis caripensis (assembly GCA_013398225.1). Classification (NCBI taxonomy): domain Eukaryota; kingdom Metazoa; phylum Chordata; class Aves; order Caprimulgiformes; family Steatornithidae; genus Steatornis; species Steatornis caripensis. The sequence goes on along the minus strand of VZSC01000033.1, from coordinate 14,150 downwards.
TGCTGTGGTGGGACAGAGGAGCCCGTAGACAGGAGATGACACTGCCAAATCCTCCTTAGATGGCCGGAGACGTTTCCCTTTCCACCTCCTTCTCCCAGCAGCAGCACACGGGGTTCTCCGCGGCCCCGGAGGAGAAGCGCCGTATTTAGTAATCGGGCCGACGAAGGCTGCCTCTCGCCCCCGCCTTTAGTGCCGCAGTTTGTGCTGCTGTGAGAGGAGAGCTCTGCTGTGTTTGCATTCCTGCGATATTGGTAAAGGCCAAGGAACTTTTCTGCTGGTGAAAAGGCCAGCAGGCTGCTGGGAGCCTTGACATTTAAGGCATTTAAGTGGGATGAGGGAAGGCTGTGTCACAGCTGTAACAGGATCTGTTTCAGGGCTGGCTGCCAGCTCTGTGGACTCTGCCTGAGGCATCTGGATCCTGTACCCGGGCAGGTAAACACTGGAGATCACTGCGAGCCAAGCCCGTTTGGGTGCTGCTCGTCTGCCTCTGTGGCTTGCTCGGCAGCATGTTTCAGGAAGGGTTTGGAAGCCGATGTGAGGCTGAGATCCGAGCTGCGACAGCAGTCAGGAAAACCTAAAAATCAGGAGAAGAGTCTGTGTGGCCTGAGCCCAGCACCAAGCTCAAGCTCTGGATGGGCTCAGCTGGGACCCAAAGCCTGGCTGCTCTCTCCTCCTGTCTCGTTTTACATCCCCTATTGATCCTCAAGGCTTGAACACCAGCTGAGTTAGTGTTCCTCACCTGAGACCACCCTATGCACACCCTCTAATTGTGGTGTGGACCAGGGGTGACACGTTGGTATGAACTCTTCCGTCCTGGTCTCGGGGTCTGGAGAAGCAGCTATGCATAGTGGTGTAACGTGCCGAAAAATTTACAGTGCATCAGCTGTGCTCTGCTTTTAGTCTGCCTAAACACAAGGAAAAAAATATTTGCTTACATTACTTTTCCCTGAGCGCGTGTCGCTGTGCGTTTGCAGCGGACGAGGAACGTGGCAGAGCTGCAGCTGTGGTGGGGCAGCCACCTCCGTCCCTGTGCTTGTGAACCCTGCAGTGATTTGTAGGGAAATTTCAACCCCCCTCCCTGGTTTAAATGCATCTGCAGGATACCAGCACCAGGAGAGTTAACAGAGATTTTTCTTAGTATCAGCCTTGTAGCTTTGGTGGTTGCTTCCTTTTAAGCCAGACAATGTTCTTGTTGTGATCCTTATCTCTGGCTGCCTTGCATGCACTCCCTTTGACAGGATCTTGTCTAGGGTTTCCTTACTCCTTGAAAGCTGAGCTGTCCTATCCCTTGTGAGGACTTGTTTTCTCCAGTTAATTATCGAGCTCTGGATGCGCAAGCTAATGGCACAGCCCTCCCCTCTTTTCTAGTGGTCTGTAAGAAGAACTTGGACAGCACCACTGTTGCTGTGCATGGAGAGGAGATCTACTGCAAGTCCTGCTACGGCAAGAAGTATGGCCCCAAGGGCTACGGATACGGGCAGGGAGCAGGGACCCTGAGCATGGACAAGGGCGAGTCTCTGGGAATCAAATATGAAGAGTGAGTTCAAGTCTTGTTTTTGAAGCTGAGGCTGTTGTGGGCACCTTCTCCCCCACATCCGTCTGCTTGCGGTGCTTGGCTGTGTAGCCCATGCTGAACTTTCAGCAGTGTCCAATCTGGAGAGTGCCGTGGGCTGCCCTGCCTTCCTGCTCCTCAGGGGGAAACCCGCTGAGCCCTATCTGCAGGGTGGGATGGGGCTTGACGGGGCATGTCCCCCTTGCCGAGCGTGCTGCCTGTCCTCTCCTAGCATGCAAGCCGTGAGGCTGACGTTTCCACGGGGCTCAACACATTGTGCCTAAAGCTCCAGGCCCTGCAAAACTATGTTGGGATTTGTGATCCCATCGCTCTCCCCTCCTCCATTTTGCTTGTGCAGCCCTGATCATGAACTCCCTCCCATCCGCAGGGGCCAGCCCCACCGACCCACCAACCCTAATGCATCCAGAATGGCCCAGAAGGTCGGAGGTTCTGATGGGTGCCCTCGCTGTGGACAAGCGGTGTATGCAGCCGAGAAGGTGATTGGAGCTGGAAAGGTAAGAAGGGGGATGGAGTGGATGGGGCATGCACATGCCACAGGTTGCTGTGTGACAAGGAGACCTTCAGAGAAGGTCTTGACCTGAACCACAGGCTGCTGCGGGGTGGGCTGCCAGTGCCCCCAGCCAGGGCTGGGATTGGGGTCTGGTGGCCATGCTCACCGGCTGCCTGGCACCAGAAGGAGAGCTGGGCATGTCTGGATACCGGGTTCTCCAGGCTGCATCACTCTTACAGACTTGTAGATGGGAGAGAAATACATTTTATACTAAGTATTCAGAGCACTGCGTGGCAGAGGTCACAGTGGACATCCCTGCTGCTAGATGTGTTGGGAGGATGAGCAGTGGTGTGGGCCATGGCCGCTGCCACCGCTAACTGAGCAAGCGCAACGTCCAGCGAGCCTTCTCCATGCTCTGCCGCAGGCTGGGAAGCCGCGGCCCAGATCTGGGGCTGGGAATGAATTCCAGTGGTCAGCGCTGCCCATAGGCAGGGGAAGGTGGTTGGAGGTGCGGGCATGGGCTCGGTGCATCTCTGTTGGGCTGTTCTGCTGGTGGACTGGCTCTGCTCAGGGTCAGCTGTAACGGATGCTCTGCAACAGCCCCGATACTTCCCATGTCAAGTTCATCACTTCACCAGGGTCTTTTACGTCTCGAGCTGTGGCCCTGTCCTAGCCCAGCTCTGCGAAGCCTAGTAAGGCATGGGGACACCTTCTGCTCTGTCAGCCCTGGGACCTGGGGAGAGGTCACTGCCCCAAAGCAACCTTCCCTCTGGGGTCAGGTACTCGTGCAGAGCTTGCAAAGGCAACGGCGTCAGGCTGCTTGGCTTTGTGCTGCAGGCGATGTGATGGCTGTGCTGGGAAAGCCTCAGTGCCTTGCTGGTGATGTTGGGTGTGCTGTGCTCCGTCCTCCCTGGAGTTTCTGTTTTGTCCTCTCTCCCCCGAGCAAGGAAAGGAGGCATCTAGTCAACAGAAAGAGCCTCCCAGCATCATCATACCCTAGCTGGCAGTGCAGGGATTTGTGATGGACACACTGAGGGTCAGCCCAGGGTCGGAAGCCAATTTTACCCTTAAAATCATGATCTGAGCTTCCTGGTAGGCTTTTGGGGTCGATGTTTACGGGGAACCAAAGCTGGCAAAGCAATTGCACTGAAGCAAACCCAGAGAGGATTCCAGAGCATGTATTCCATGTGCTAATGTTTGCTGGATGACTCCATCTGCTACCTCCTCCTCCAACCCCCGAATTTCACATTTTCTTCCAAAAAAGGTTTTGTGTTTTCCAAAGTGTTTATTTAAATTCCTCCATGAGCAGCTCTGGCTACTCTAGGTCTGCTCAAAGGCTGTGAGCTCATTTGTCCCCAGAGGACTGGCAGAGCCGTGGGGGGGTGTTTATTTTTAAACACTGGCTGATTTCTGCATTCTTAGTGTCTGTTTGCTGCCTTCCTTGGAGCTGCAGTTGTGTAGGGGCAGGTGTCCCAGCCCTGCTGCCACCCCCCAGGCTAACGCAGAGCAGCAGTGGATCTCAGCTGGATAATTCGGGGGATTTATTTTGCTGCTGGAGAGAGGGCAATCTCCAAAGAGGGGAGTGATTGCTCCTTACAAATTATGGCACACATGATTGCACAAATGACTTCTGTATGTGGGGGCGAAAGCTCTCTGAAACCAGATCAACACGGGAGCAGTGACCACACCAGACGTCTCCTCTCTGTATCTTCTCCCCCGGGCTGGGAGGATCGCTCTTTCCAGAGAAAAGCTTTCATCCCATTCAGGCCTCTTTGCCAACTGCTTTGGGTCAGAACAGAAAAGTGACCCCATTTGGTAGCCAAAACATTGCTGCTCTGTCCCTGGGTGTTGTCTGACTGGGCTCTGCTCCTGTCCCACAGTCCTGGCACAAGTCCTGCTTCCGCTGTGCCAAGTGTGGCAAAAGCCTGGAGTCCACCACCCTGGCAGACAAAGACGGGGAGATCTACTGCAAAGGTGAGTGCCACCATCCCCGCTGGCTTGACCTGGGCTCCGAAGGGTGGATGCAGGGGGTGAAAACCCCTGTGCAGGGAACCAGGATGGGACTGACGTTTGGGGGGGTGGTGGCCCCAGCAGCTGTGTATGGGGGCTGGCTGCGCCGGCTGGCCATGGAGCCGGGGGATTTCCAGCTGTGCCTGGGGCCTCTCTGTTTGCCCAACAAATATGGCAAAGCCTGTCCTGTTTAGGCAGTGCCTGCTTCGAGAGGAGGACCTGCTTGTGTTCAGCTGCCAGCCTTACCCATCTCTCCCTTCCCCTCCTCTGCAGGTTGCTACGCCAAGAACTTTGGTCCCAAGGGCTTTGGCTTTGGGCAGGGCGCCGGAGCACTCATCCACTCGCAGTGAGGCACCAGGAGCCAGGCTCTTTGCTCGCTCAGGGCTTGTCCAGACCAGCCCGTGCTGCCTGACCTTTCCTGCACCCGCAGTGAGCATCCTCACCATCATCAATAACCGCCTGCTGCTTCACAGCACAAGCCCCTTCCTCCCTGCCCTGACCCAGCGCACCCCGAAGCTGCAGGGGTCCCAGCATCATCCCCATCGGGTCCTGCTGGTGCAGATGCCGGCGGGGAGACAGCGCGCACCCACCCGCAGCGAGGCTCCTGTCCCTGAAAGGTTCTGCTCCGCGTCGCCCATCCTGCCGGGATGCAAGCTCAGCCGTGCCATGCCGTGTCACCGAGCAAGCAATAAACATCAAAGCTGACCCATGCCTGGCCTTGCTGGAGAGTTTATTCCCTATCTGGGGCTGAGGAGGTGCACAGAGTGACAAGAGCTGGAGGGCGGGAGGTAGAGGGAGGACGGGAAATATTTGCAGTTGTGGCTTGCAATTAAAGCACGAAGGCAGGAACTGCTCGGTGCAATTTGATGTGGCCCAACTGTGGCCAGCTGAGCTCTGTGGGTTGGTTGGGCCGGGCTCTCCCGCTGCTCCCGCGGTGCATAACCATTTCAAAAGCAACGGTTGATGCTGGGAGGCCCAGGACAGACTTTCTTGGGTGTGTTGCTAGCACAACACGTGTGCACGCCCTATCGAAACCCCTATCAGTGCTTTTACGTGGCGCCTCTCCAAACAGGCGTGCCCAGCAGTGCTGAACAATTAACAACTTTTCACCTACTCCCTCGGTTTTTAGCAGTACTGTGGATCATTAAACCGTCAGTTTGGCAGCTGCCCAGATTTAATTCATTTTTGTCTGAACTCTTTACTTTCTTTCTGTGATTCTCTTGTTTGACTGGTGTGACATACCCACCGGACCACTGCAGCTTACAGTTGTGAACTCCACAGGGAATTTAGTTTTGGGTGGGTTTTTTAACATTATAAACTTTGTGGTCAAGTAAATGAGATGGGTGGTGTTTCGAGAAGCACAACAGAGGCAGAAATCCTTTTGTGGGGGCAGGATTTGGGCTCCTTTATCAACTTAAGCACTTTCTCCCATCCATCACACCCTTGGCTTTCATGTGATGTTTTGGAAACTGAGATGGGGAGTTTTCTCTGTAAGCATCTCCAAAAATCCTCCCCCAAGGTTTGCCAGCCTGGGACCCAAATTTTTAGCTGGCCGTGTTGCTCTGGCGTCTGTGGTTGGGGTTTGGTGAGGCGATAGCAGGTGGCCCTCGGTGTGCGGAGCAGACAGCCCAGGCTCGGGGATGTGGTAGTGGGTTGGGAGCTGTAGCACAGGGGGCTCATGTACCACTCTCAATGTGGAGACCAAAACTTGGCTCCCTTGCTTGGCAAAGGCCCTGCTCTCCCGCAGAGGCGTGGGGGGTTAGGAAGCAGCCTGCCTTCTCCGTGAGAGTGGGTGCTGTGCTGCCATGGCGTTTCGCCTGGATGTGCCACAGGCAGGGATTGCACCCGAGCAATGCTGTTTAGTCAATAAAGCTAGAATAAACATTTCTTTAGTCTCTTTCCTATAGCTGTGGAGGTTGTATTGGAGAGAGGGGAGCTACTGCCATACCGCAAGTGTGATGGACTCCACAGAGGCCACTGGCTCCTGGAGACCTGGTCAAAGCCAGGAGAAAATGCTGGGATTGGAACTCACGGGGTCACAGAAAGAGGTAGGCTGGAAGGGCCCTGCCGAAATCTCAAGTCCAACCTCCTGCTTAAGGCAGGGCTAGCTCTAAAGGTCAGGCTGATCAGAGCCTCTGGGTTCCAGTCAGGTTTGGAACCCCTCCAAGGATGGAGGCCCCCCGCACTATGCTTCTTGTCACATCGATGCACCACGCACACAGAAGAGGTGGCATCAGAGTTCCCCTCGTGGCACCTGTGCCCGTCGTCTTTTGTCCCTTTGCCATGCCCTGCTGCGTCTCCCTCCCCACAGCCCTTCTCTAGGTAGTGGAAAACTGAAGCTCAAGGCTCCCCGAGCCCTCTCTTCTCCAGGCTGGGGGGTCCCTGCTGAGCTTCAGCCCCCAAGATCCCGGGTGGGAAGTGCCCTGCGCCAGGGACCTTGCCCTGAGCGTTCGCAGTCGGTGCTGCACGCCTCTGAAGTTGCGCTGTTCTCCGGAGAGCACAGGGCATGGGGACCAGCAGCCGCAGCGTCGGCACGAGGAGACCGGTTGAGGCCTCGGTGGGGCTGCACAGGCAGGGCAGGGCACGAGGTGGGCTGGAGGAGGTGGTGGGGCGAGGCCCAGGAGAAGCTGGGTGGGATTGGAGGTGCTTTTGGGGCATCCCCTGCCCAACCTGCAGCAGGACGGCTGCGACTATCTGCTTCCCTCTGCTGGTTACTGCGCCCCGTGCGCGGGCAGCCGGACACGGCTGGGCACCCGCACCCGTGTCCAAGTCCCTTTAGAGGCAGCAGAGCCGCATGGCACCCAGCAGCACCCATCCCCCCTGCTGCCGGCGTGGGGGGCTGCCAGCCCTTGGAAAAGGGGCTGTGGGACCCAAACCTGTCTCGGAAGAGACGAACCAGGGGGTCAGCTCGTGGCTGAGCACCCTGCAGCCTGGAGGGGCTCATGGTGATGGTGCCGCTCTAACGGGTCAGACTGGAGCCCTCCGAGCCCCGCGGCAGTGGTGCCGGGGCATCTTGTGGCAGGGGATGCCCCACGGCCGCTGCCCCATCCCGGCCACGGCCGCTGTGTGGGAACGTCACCCCGGTGGCTGCTGAGCCAGCCCCGAGCAGGACTTCCCTGCCGCTGAGCCCCAGCAGCCCCCGTTACCCGCCCATAAGGGCTCAGCGTGGACGGGGTGTGCGCAGGGACCGCAGGCGTCCTGCGGAGCAAAGCCTTTTGCTTGCCGGCAGCCTGATGCAGTGAGTCCTGCTGGGTTTGCTGGAGGGCAGGAGCTGCGGCGTCGGCCTCCCAGGCAGCCTGCGGCCCTCCGCGTCTGGGAACGGCTGACTGGGGAGAAAGGAGTGGAGAAAGACTTTGTCCGAGCTCCTTCACATCTGTGGCTGTGGGAAAATGACCTTCCGTTGGTGGCCGGAGCCCAGAGAGGCAGTGAGCAGTGGAGCTGGGGCTCGGGGCTCGGAGCAGGGGGTTTGGTGGCCCTTGGCTCTGCCCAGGGTTGTGAGGAAGGAGACCGGGCTGGCTGGCGAACCAGAAGTGCTCACGGACATCCCGTCTTGCCAGAGCAGAGCGAGGAGTGACAGTCCTGAGACTACTCAACCCCAAATTTCCAAGGCTCAGCATACCTGGAGCTGAGCTTTACCTGTGCGTGGGCAAACAGCCTCAGAAGCTCCTTTGGGAGGGGGACCCCGAACATCAGCTCTGCTCCTCCTGGAAGTGCTGGGGTGCTCCGGGTGACCTACGAGGCCACACACCCCCCCCGGCTGTGCCCAGCCCTGCACTGCCTTTGGCTGCGGGGGTGGCGATGGCCGCAGGGGAGCCGGGGCTGCCTGACGTCATGAAACCAGGTCTCCTGGGACACCCAGGATCTCCGCCAGCGTGGCGAGGTTGGCCTCGGGGAGCGTGAACCAGTTCCTGGCTCTGGCAGCCTCTGCCCTGCCCTCTTAATGAGGGATAATTAGGTGCATCTCATCTGTGCTGCAGACTTGCCCCCGCGGCCATGCCAGCTGCAGGCAATGGCCCTGACAGGGGCTGGGGACGATGGAGGGGCTGGGGCAAGAGGGGCTCCATCTGGGGTCGCCGTGGGCGTCGGGGTCTGGGGGCGCACAAGCAGGCTGACCGGGGAGCTGAGCGCTGCGGCAGTGGCTGTGCGCCAGGGAGCTGCGGGCTGACTTGCAGGCTGCCAGCCCCAGACGGTGACACCAGCGTGTCCCGGCAGCGGAGTTTCTCCCCTTCCAAACCTCACCTGGGGAAAAGGACCCACAGCCTCAGCATCTCTGGGGGCACATCCAGCCGCCCAGCAGGCTGTGACCATCACCCCCTTTGGCAGCCCACGGCCAGCACGACGGCCCCAGATGTCCCCGCATTCAGCCGCGCACAGCACAGTGAAGCCCTGTGTGCCAGGCGCTGGCACAGGAACAGACGAAGCTGTGGTGGCCGGGAACGAGCCCTGCTGGAAAGGAGACGGGTGTTTCGCTGCAGGGCAGGGTGGACTCAGGCGGGGTCGGGCTGTGCCGTGCTGCCCAGGTGCCGCTCTGGGGATGCGTCCCCCCTGCACAGGTCACACGAGGCTGGGGGATGCTGGTCCTTGCTGTGGGACAGGCTGGGGACTTCAGATCCCCCTCCCAGGGGATTTGAGGGACGGGAGCTCTGTGTGCTGAAAGCTGGGCCAGCACCCTTGGGTGCAGGGCGTGGGGTGGGGTGGGTGTCAAGGGCTGTCCCCATTGCATGGCAGCCCTGCAGAGCCATCTGGGAGTGCTGATACCAGACATCGCCTGTTTGCACGTGTGCCGCCTCCTGGGCCCCCACTCAGGGGTCCCCACAGCCCCCACCTGGCTGGTGCTGCGCCTGTAGCCCCTGCCCTAGGTGGCACTGAATCCTGTAGACCCCTGCCCCAGCTGGCACTGCACCCCATAATCTTCTGCCCCAGCTGCAACTCCACCCCATCATGCCTTCCTGGCTGGCACTGCACCCCACAGCCCCCCACCGCAGCCAGTACTGCACCCTACAGCCCCTTCCTGGCTGGCATTGCACCCAGAGCCCCCTGTCCCCACTGGCACTGCACCCCACGGCCCCATCTGCAAGTGAAACGGTGCCCTGCAACCCTGTGCCTGGCTGGCACTGCACCCCACAGCCCCCTGTCCCCACTGGCACTGCACCCTGTCACCCTGTGCCAGCTGGCACTGCACCCCCAACAGCTGGCACTGCGCCCCATGCCCAGGCTGCCGTGCGGAAGTGTCCAAGCCCCGTCCCGGCACCGCTGCCACCCAGACCCGTGCCCACACCCTGCCTGTTCACAGGAGCACCCTGGGGGCAGCACCTGCCTGCAGGCACCCCAAAAGTGCCTCCGGGGTGAAGCGGGGCTGCGCTGGGCCTGGCTGGGCTTCGTCTGGGCGTGAAGGGTGCCTGCGCGGCAGGAGGGGCCAGGCGAGGCAGGGAGGAATGCGAGTGGGAGAGCGGCTGGGCATGTAGCGACAGCTCCTGGGGTGCGCGGCGCCGGGGATCCCACACGCTGCACGGGGCAGGGAGCAGAGCCCCGGCAACAGGGCTGGCTGCCGGCATGGGGCACCCCATCGCTCACCCCTTCTGAGTGCTGGGGAGCAGAGGGTGGCGATACCCCCCGGGGCAGCACGGCTGCCGTGGGGGTCCTGGCCCCGGGGAACTTGGCTCTGACGTGGAGGGGCTGGAAATCTCCCAGCGGGTGATGTCCTACTGCACCGACACGAGGTGCTGAGGATCCCGGGGTGCTGGGGAGCCGCTATGACCCCCGAGAAGGTGCTGAGAGAGGGGGTGCTGGAGAAGCGGAGCGGGGGGCTGCTGCAGCTCTGGAAGAAGAAGCGGTGCCTGCTGACAGAGAAGGGGCTGCAGCTCTTTGAGCCCAAAGGCTCGCGGCGCAAGGAGCTGAGCTTCTCCCGCATGAAGGCGGTGGAGTGCGTGGAGTGGAAGGAGCAGCACATCTACTTCACGGTGGTGATGGACGACAGCCATGAGATCGACTTCCGCTGCGCCCAGGAGGACCCGGGCTGGAACGCCGAGATCACCATGGGCCTTGTCCGCTTCAAGAACCAGCAGGCGATCCAGGTCGTCCGCGCCCGGCACAGCTGCCGAGCAGGTACCGGACCCCTCTCTGTGCCACGGGTTGGGGTGCAGGCCCCACCGGAGGATGAGATCCCCAGCCGTCGGGTCCCTTCTCTGAGTGGTTTGGCTCCCCCATGGGAGCTGCAGAGGGGGTCCCATGGATGGGGACGGGTCTGCAGGGCAGTGATCCCGTGTCCCCCCATGCTGGCAAGGCTCTGCCCTTTGCACCCCCCTCTGGGTTTCACCCCCCTGCATCCCTGAAGAGGGGCTTTCTAACACCCTCCCTCTGTCTGGGCTGGCCCCCAGGGACATGGGGCTCTTTGCCATCTTGCACGTGGGATGGCGGTGAGGACCGTGGCTGGCCCCGCTCCCCAGATCCCCTCGGGGCTGGATCCTGCCCCACGTCCCAGCGCTGGCCAGGTGGGTAACAAGCACCTTCTATCCGCAGTGGTGCAGTTCGAAGCAGCCCCGGTGGGACAGCCCGTGGACGTGCATCATCCGAAGAGCAGGATCGAGGTGGCCCTCGGCTCAGCGGGTGGTGGGGAGAATGGGATCCCAGCGGGCAAGTGAGGCCACCGCTGTCTGTGGCCTGGGGACTGAGATGGTGGCCCCAGGGAGGCCAGTGCAGGCGCTGGCTCCCCCCGTCCTGGGCCAGGACAGTGGCACCGCAGGAGCCGGGCTGGCACAGCTGCAGGGGTCAAACCACATCCCCTTGGCACGACGGGGCGAAGGACATAGTCGGGGCCACGACCTGGGGCTCCGGACATGGCAGGAGGTAACGTCCCTGCCTGGGGGCCCACCATCCCTCAGCTGACATGGCCAGGCCCTTGGTGGACTGCCGAGGAGCCCTGGGCCTCTCCTGCGGGGACAGGGCAGGGGATGGCTGAGGTGGAGGCCAAAGGATGCAGTGCGATGGCGAGCTCTGCCCGAATGCCAGTGACACTGGGACAGACGGATACGGCTGGGGACATGGCTCCCCGGAGCCCCCACACTGAGAAGGGGCTGGAGAGCTGCTGCTGCAGCAGGGACCCCTCCAGGCGCCGTACCCGGACGGTGCAGTGACGTGGCCGTGCTGCTGGACACTGTCCTGCCCTGGGCTGTCCTCGGGCTGATGAGGGATGGCAATGGGGACCCCGACTCCCTGTACCAAAAGTGTCCCCAAACAGGACCTTTCTGCTGCTTACCCTGGTGTTGCTTTGATTTGTGGAACCCTGCAGGGTATGGGAGAGCACAAATCCTGCACAGAGCTTCGCCAGTCGTTGGCATCCCCCTGAATCTGCCAGCATCCCACAGGTGGGCTCCAAAGACCCCACTGCCACCCCGAGCCTCTCTGGTCACCCATCCCGCTGCGCCCGTGTCCCCAGGGATTCCCACGGTGGTTTGTGGGCAGGCGACCCGGGAGCAGTGCTGCCTGGCTTTACAGGCAGGGACGGCAGGCAGGGGAAGGATGGCTCTGCCCCGACAGGCAGAGCAGACGCGAGCGCCTCAAGCCACCGTGCTCCGCAAGCCGGAACCTGAGCCCCAGCCCCGCAGCCGGAGGCACCGCGGATCCTCCCGGAGATCGCCCGGCTGCGTGGGAATTGGGGAGCGCGATGCCCCGTCCCTCTGGGCTGCGGCAGCCGGCCCCGGCCTGAGCGCTGGCCGCCTCCGCCAGACCCCGCCAGGGCCCGCAGGGTCCCGGCCCCGTGCCAGGGCAGCTCCAGGGGGGCTTTGGGGAGGGATGGTGGCACGGCCAGAGCCCGCTCACCGTGCAGGACCCGCCTTGTGCTGGCTCTTTCCGAGCAGCCTGGGAACAAGCATGTTGGTGTTTTTCCCCCCAAGGAAGCTTGCTTGGCCATCCCTGGCCCTCCGAGTTTCATTTGCTGAGAAACCCCTTTGTGAGTGGGGACAAGTGGGGCGTCCAAGCTGGGGGGCGCAGAGGAAGCCGGATCCAAACCCTGCGCAGACAGAGCTCTGCACCGTCCCTGTGCCGTGGCAGGGACGGAGGGACCGAAACGCGGTGGGCTCCGGGGGTGGCGGCGCCCGGGCCCCTGCCCACGGGGGGCCGCTCTGGGCATGGAGCCCTGCGTGCACCCAGCCAGGTCCCCGCACACATTTCATGAGGGAGTGGGGTTGTTGGTGGCTGGAGGAAGGTGCTGGCACTCACACAGCACCTCCATGGCAAGGATCTCTGTCCTGGGGTTTCTCAGAAGTCTCCGGCTCCTGGAGTCAGGGGATTCCGTGGGGCTCGTTCAAAGTCCTGCAAGCAACCCGAGCCCGTGCCGTGGCGGCGCAGCACCCAAGGGTGGGGAGCACCCAGTGTGAGGGGTTTTCCAAAGTCTTCTGAATTTCTAGCCGGTTTTGGGTGGTCTGGCTCCTTGTTTTCAGCTTTTCTGCTCTCTCACTCAATGCAGATAGGTGTTTTCTTTTTTTCAAGGGCCAGCAAGGAACTGGGGAAGAAAACAGTCAAGGTGGGTGTGTGTAAGCACCAGCCCTGGCCACAGACACATCCACCGTGCACTGATGGGCGAGGGAGCAGAGAGGCCACGGTACCTGCAAGCTGGGGCGGAATTTAGGCGGTTGATAGAGGGAGAGGGACAGAAAGAGCAAGGCAAACGGCTGTGTCTGCGTTTCAGGTCCCGGCATGGGGAAAGCCAAGGTTTCCCATCCCCCTCCTGAGCTCCTCATCGCTCTGCAGACCAACACACAGCCAGAGCCCCCGCCCGTACCGCGTATCCCCCCAGATTTGGGAGCTTGTTCTGCGCAGACACCCAAATCTGCCAGATCCACCTTCGGCGGGTGAATTCACAGCCTGACCCTGGGAGCAGGGGCCGGGGGGTGAGAGCCGAGCCAGCGCGTGCGGGGGGAGGCAGGGTGGCTTCGCTCGCCGCCTGTGAGGGCTGAACATTTCGTGCCGAGGAAAAGGTCACCCAGAGACTGAAAAGCAAATAAACAGCCAAGAGACTCGGCCAGAGAGCGGAGCAGGGACGGAGCCGGCAGCTGGCGCATCCGCCATCACGGGTAACGTGGTGCCAGGGCATTGCCGGCCTGGATGGGGCTGTGCATTGATGGGTGACGTTGGGTACATGCGGTGCTGTTACTGGAGGGAAAACCTCCTGCAGGCAGGGGCTCAGGGAGCAACCGGGTTTGCAGGGGAAAGCAAGCGTGGGGCGAGAAGGGCCCCAGGAGCATTGCAGGAGGCCAAGCACTGTGAAAGTATTTTTAGTTGACTGCACGGAGTTAGGGATGCAAGGGACCTCGCAGGCCGCTTCCAGCCGGCCTGAAAAGCAGGGAGAGAACACATGGGCAGCATTTCTAATGCCCTTGGAGGTGGGGAAACTGAGGCACGGCAGGGGTTGGTAGGCATGTGGCCTCGCAGCCCCCCAGCACACCAGCTCCCGCTGCGAGGAGGAGCTGACTCCTGGAGACCCCTGTGCTGGGGACGCCAGGCAGAGCTGGGGCTGAGCGCTGAGCCCCAACATGGAGCAAGGTGCCCCGGAGCTGCCGGAGTTCAAAGGCGGGAGCCTGAAAATCTGGCTCTGCTGCTCCCAGCCCGAAGGTGCCCCCGCTCCGTTGACCCTCCCCGCACTGCTCGCAGTACGCCCCGGTGCTGGGGCTGCCCTGTGCATCCGACCTGCGGCCAGGGGCTCTGCCAACACCCACGGGCGCTGGGGCTGGCGTCCTTCATGCAGCACCACGAGGGTGAGGTGAGGTCGGGCGCAAGGGAGGTGGCAGGGGGAGCTTTGGGACCCTTTTTACATGCAAAAAAATCCCGGCACCCAGCCCTGGCTTTGGGATCCGTTTTGGGCTGGCTGGACCCTGCCGACAGCCGGCAAAGGCAGCGGGGGTCACGCTGCTGCGGCGGGGGTCTGCAGCATGATGGTGCCAATGCTTTTTGGTGGGTGAGACCGTGCGTGCCTCCTCCACCATCGCGTGCCCAGCGGAGAGGCTGGCAGTGCCTCGCTTCTCCTTCGAACATCGATGTAGTTTGTGGGTGGCCTTTCCTCAGATAAAAATGAAGAAAAAA
>VZSC01000032.1:11014-41829 GCA_013398225.1 Steatornis caripensis | reverse complement strand
GCTGTGGACTGCATCTCCCTGCAGTCTCCCGTGCACCTCACGGCAACACCAGCACCTCCCTGGCAGGCAAAACTGGTGAGTGATCCCAAAACCAAACAAATCCCAGGGNGCGGAGCGTCATGCCCGGTCTGACTGACCTTCCTAACGGTGCACGATGACGAGGAGGTCTGCTGTGGACTGCATCTCCCTGCAGTCTCCCGTGCACCTCACGGCAACACCAGCACCTCCCTGGCAGGCAAAACTGGTGAGTGATCCCAAAACCAAACAAATCCCAGGGGAAGAGTGAAGACGGAGGCCATCCTCTGTCTAGTCCCTCTGGATTCGTCCTCCAGTCCCTACGTGGCGCCGCTTGCCAGCAGCGAGCCGTCACTGCTGGTTATCGATAACCCGCGCCTCCCCCTCTGCCACGAAGGCTGGCTCTTCCGGGGAGAAGCCGGCACGCTGGGTCTCCTTACGGTTTGCAGGTGCTCGGCCCCAGTCATCAGCCCCCTCAGAGCTTCGCACAGGGAGCAGACCTGCTTTGCGAAACAGTTGTAGAAGGAAGCCCAGCGAAAAGCAGTTTAGGCTGCGACGCCCAAACGAGCTCTCACTAAAGCACCTTCAGGGGAGGGTTGGCAGAAAGACCGTGCGTCTCCTCTGGGGCCCTTGTCTGGCACCGGAGGGAAAATGAGAGAAGAGGCAGCGGCTGTTCGAGCAGGTTTGTGGGCCCGGGGGGTCACAAGTCCCTGCAGCGCCGTGTGTGGCCCAGCCCTTCTCCTGGCTGTCCCCGGCCCAAAGCCTCGTGCAAGGAGCCGGAGCTGGCGCTCGCCGCTCTCGCGTCCGCCTCTGCTGAGGGGCGATGGGCTGGAGCAGAGCCGTGCTGCCTTCTCTCCACCGATGTGGGACACAGGCGCTGGCTGCGCCGTTCCTGTTTCCGGCTGTGCTGGGGTGCCTGAGTACCCCGGGCTGGTGCGGGCTTCAGGGAAGAAGCTTTGCTGCCTTATGAGTGATGGGGAGCGACTAGCCGGCACCCGGCGAGGTACAGATTTGGGGTCCGCATCTGCTGTGCGCAGGATAAGCTACGGCACCGGGTGCGTGCGAGATCTTCATATGCACCTACAAGTTTCTGAGCAAACTTTGGCACGCGATCCCCGTGGGTCAGGTCTCCGCGGGGATGCAGGGTGGGCTCCCACCCCCCGCGCCCCTAGGAAGCGAGCGGCTCCCCGACGCCCTTCCTGAGCCCCGTGAGAGGCCGACAGGCGCCAGGGAGGTGCGATGACGTCGAGGCCGGAGGGTCGATAGCCCCGAAGGGCTGTTTCTCTGCTCGAGCGGTTGTGCTGCTGGGGCCGAAGGAAAGTTTTGGATGTGTTGTCGCTGCCCCCAGGAGCCCCTCGCAGGCCCTTGGGGTTTCTTGGCTGCCCAGGGAAACTCCCAGGCGTTTCTACTCCGGTGTAATTGTGACAGGCGACGTAAAATCAGCCGAGAGCTGCACTGACAGTCTCATTTGGAACATAACGGGCTAATGGTCCCTTCAGTTTAATTAAGGATTTTTTTCAATGAATTATAAATTACCCTGATTTAAGAGTGATTATTATTTCAAACGAGAGTGTACACAAAAAGACTTTATGCAATTCCACCAATCTGAATTCGCGCCCTTAATTGTTTTGGATTCATTTTCCAGGAGCGCACACAACATTTTGGTTGGTGTAAATACCAGTCAGGCACGTGGCAGGCATTCTGAAAGTGAAATGTTTTTGTCTTTTAAGGAGCGCAACACTTGGTATAAACACATCTTTTGAGCATTTTGTACCGGTACCTCCTTCCCGGGCAAGAATAAGCTATACCAACGTCAGGGATGCTGCTTTAATTTTACAGGGAGGTGTGTATATATACATTTGTGCAAAAAATGACTGGGAAAGTTCTTCTGCTTTAATTACTCCAACAGCTTTAAATCAGTGCAGCTTCTGAACGCTGACAGGGTTTGAAGCAGCGGCCAGAAGGTGATGGCAGAAGTATCTCTGGTGCTTTACCGTCTGTTTTTCCGCACGCTCCCTCCCCTCGCCCGGCTGCTCGACACGCTCTGGCTGCTCGGGATGGATGCACCCATAGCAGAGACGATGGGAGGCGTGGGGGAACCTCTTCTCGTCCCCACAGCACGCTCCGCCGGGTTTAGCTTGGGCAGCCCCGGTCCCCGCTGACGTTCCGCTGCTGCCCGGCTGGATCCCTTTAGGAAACAGCCCCCACGAGGTCACTTTTCTGCGCGGGGAAGCCCCCCTGGAGCCCCCGCGTAGTGCAGCCACTGGGTCACCCCTTCAGCGGCTGTGTGCTAGTTGTAGTCCTCAAAATCTGCGCTGCAAAACAGATATACCAGGCACCANTAGGAAACAGCCCCCACGAGGTCACTTTTCTGCGCGGGGAAGCCCCCCTGGAGCCCCCGCGTAGTGCAGCCACTGGGTCACCCCTTCAGCGGCTGTGTGCTAGTTGTAGTCCTCAAAATCTGCGCTGCAAAATAGATATACCAGGCACCATGTTTTGCTCTACTGTCCTTAACCCGCTGATGAGACTGGGTGGTTTCGAGTGCGGGCCAGGGCAGCCCCCGGCCCTCCGCACAGCGGGACCTGAGGAAACAACGCACTTGTGTTTGAGTTGCGGCACCACCCGGGTGATCAAACAGAAACCACCGCTCCACGGGAGACGTCACCGCCTCGGCACACGCCGCGAGGGGGACGAGGGGAGGGCTGGTGACCTCTGCTTTGGGGAAGAAACGCCGGCGCCCGGACCTCGGTTATGCTTCTGCAAGACAAGGAAAGCCGAGGGCGGCTGAGTCTGTGAACAACCCACCTGGCATCACCCGAGCACTCAACTGCAGAGTCAGGAGCTGCAGCCCGCTTTTCTGTGCGCAGCTCAGGTGCTCGTGGCACTTGCAGGTGTGTAGGAGCGAGCTCGCCCTGGGAAAGACAGACCGCTGGATTTCAGGTGGGAGAAGAGCCGTGGCTTGTCGTTGCTCCCACATCCTTGGGGCACAGCAGCGTCCAAGCTGCCTTTCAAACCCAAGGCAGTTCCTCTGCAAGAAAGGGAAAGAGGCCAGGAGGAAAGGAGAGCTGCCTTTTTAAAAATGTTTGCTCTAGGTAACCCCTCCGCCTCAGGGCTGAAAGGCAGAGAAAAAGGGCTTGCTGACCTCACGTTAACCTTCGGCTGCCAGCCCTTCAGCTCCCTGGTCCACACATGCCACTGCTTAATCCGGGAGGAAAAAGCGTACAAAGCCTGCCCAGAGCCTGTGCCGTCTCATTAACATTTGGCTTAAGCAAGATTTTAATCCGGCACTGCGAGTGCGGTGGCTCCAGTTTAAATAGCGCTTTCCTCCGCCGTTGTTGCCTTCTCGGGATGCCCTTGTGATGTCGGGGTTTGTCACAGATTCTGCGCTGCTGGGGTCCCTGTGGCCATCACCAGCTAGCACAATGTGAGCCAGGCAGGGGCACGGGCATTTGTTGGCTTCGTGAGAACTTGAAAAGATGTCTCTGTGAGGTTGCATGGCCCTTCTTTTGGCCAAGATGAGGTGGTTCGCGGTAGGCACAAGACACGGACCAAAGACAGGTTTGGCTGGTGCCTGGCACCTCCTGTTGGGGTTGGCGATCCCGTGAGGCCATAAAAACCAGACCACAATGCCTGGCTTGGCATCGCATGCTTCGTCGTGTGTATCCGGACAAAGCTCAGAGGGACAGCCGAGGAAGACGTCTTATAGGAGGGACAACAAGGAGAACATCGGTATCTTGAGCTTCAGCCTGCTGCCTCCCGCCCCTACGCCTGTGCAGACTTCACATCATTAAACATTAAAGCTCTGCAGCTGCCTCACCTAGCAGATATTACAAAGTGTTTCAACACACTTGAAGTTGGCAGGGGGATCGGTTGCCCGGGGGTTAACATGGGGCCGGCAAAGGTTTCCTCTTCCCAGCCGGGCGAGAGCGTGTTCCCATCTGACAAGCAGGTCGGAGGAGGGACATGGGTGGCTTTGTGCTGTCTAACACAAGCAGTGTGCTTCTGGTGGTGGAAAAACACAACCATGGGCCGGGTAGAGCCGTGTGAGCCTGGAGATGGAGCTTCAACCCTGTAAGAGGTGGATGATCCTCTGTAGGCTTGGTGGGATTCTTCAGTGAACAGAGTTCAATGCAGCTGGCGGCAGTCACAAGTGGTGTTCCCCAGGGCTCAGCACTGGGGCCGGTTCTGTTTAATATCTTCATCAATGATCTGGGCGAGGGGATCGAGGGCACCCTCAGTCAGTCTGCAGACCACACCGAGTTGGGTGGGAATGTTGATCTACTGGAGGGTAGGAAGGCTCTACAGAGGGACCTGGACCGGCTGGATCGATGGGCTGAGACCAGCTGTATGAGGTTCAACAAGGCTGAGTGCCGGGTCCTGCGCTTGGGTCACAACAGCCCCATGCGACGCTGCAGGCTTGGGGAAGAGCGGCTGGAAGGCTGCCTGGTGGAAAAGGCCCTGGGGGTGTTGGTCGAGAGCTGGCTGAACGTGAGCCAGCAGAGTGCCCAGGCGGCCACGAAGGCCAACAGCATCCTGGCTTGTATCAGGAATAGTGTGGCCAGCAGGACCAGGGCAGTGACCGTCCCCCTGTACTCGGCACTGGTGAGGCCACACCTTGAATACTGTGTGCAGTTTTGGGCCCCTCACTGCAAGAAAAGACATCAAGGTGCTGCAGTGCGTCCAGAGAAGGGCAACGGAGCTGGGAGGGTCTGGAGCACAAGGGCTGTGAGGAGCAACTGAGGGAACCGGGGTTGTTTAGCCTGGAGAAAAGGAGGATGAGGGGAGACATCATCGCTCTCTTCAACCACCCGGAAGGAGGGTGTAGTGAGGTGGGGTCGGCCTCTTCTCCAACGTAGCAAGTGATAGAATGAGAGGAAACGGCCTCAGGTTGCTCCAGAGGGAGGGTTAGTTTGGATATTAGGAAAAATTTCTTCACTGAAAGGGTTGTCAAGCACTGGAAGAGGCTGCCCAGGGAAGCGGTGGAGTCACCCTCCCTGGAGGGATTTAAAAGACGTGTAGATGTGGCGGCTGGGGACGTGGTGTGGTGGTGGGCTTGGCACTGCTAGGTTACTCAATGGTCTTAAAGGTCTTTTCCTGCCAAAATGATTCCGTGCTTCTATGACCTCTGTTTCTGCCGAGGGTAACAAATCACCCTTTAGCAATACGTCAGTTGAGGCTGCGGCTTGGGTTCTTGGATGTAGGCTGGCAGTCGAGGAAACGCACCGCGGGGAGAAATCACTCGCTGTCCGGCTTTCCTGGTGATAAGCTGTAGGACAGCTCTGATCCTGGGGGACCTAACGGGACAAGGCTGGGATCCACGTGGCTGCTTAGCCATAAGTGAAGAGAAACTCCTGTACCAGGATAGACCAAGGGTCTGAATCACTGAGAGTCCTAAGGAGCCTTAGGGGAGCAGTAGAAGCTCCCAAGGGCATGTTGCTTAGCTCCCCCTCGATTCGCACCCTTTGTCATCTTCTCCAGGAGTGAGGTCCACTTGGGCAGAGTGTGGCCATTGTGACCCTTCACCATTCTCTGCTAATACACATAAAGAGCACGGCCAGACATGCTTCCTAAACAGCATGTGTCTGTATTTATTTATTAATCTGGATTAATTTTTCCCCCACCGACTCATCCGGTCTCATCCTGAACACACGTAAATGCTCACAGCCGACAGCATCCTTGGGCGAGGAGTTCCCCCGGTCTGTCCCCCAGCACCTGAGGACGAGAGTGCTTTGAAATCGGCCCCAATATTTGCACTGGGAAGGGCAGCAAGGCCAATTCCTATCGGCCTTCCTCAGGCCATACACGGTTTCGTAGCCCTCTACGGGAAACCTCTTCGGCCATGTCTTTTCCGTACCGAGGAGACCTGGCGTGCACAAGTCCTTGCTTGCAGGGAAGTTCCTCCAGACCTTTGATCCTCCTCCATCCCCTGCTCCGTGTTGCCCTATTGAAGTTGGGGTTTGAGGCTGCGAAGAGGTGCCTTTCGGGGCGCGGGTCACCACGGTGGCTTGGTGAGCACGCCTGCCCTGCGGCTCTTGCTCCCTCCAGATGCTGCTGTTTCTTGGCCGCAGGCTGCGCCAGCTCCTGTGATTCTGTTTGCGTAAGTAATTGGCACCGCATACCACGCGTAACCAGCTTGTTATTACGTACCTTATTTTTTTTAATCCAAGACTCTTTCTCCTCTGAAGGGTAGAGGTGACTTCTGGGTGTTTTTGTGAGCGCCGGGCTGTCTCCTGACAGCAGAGCCATCGTCCCAGTGTTAGATCTGCTCGGCTTTCCTGCAGAGACCCCGTGGCGTGTAAGGGGCCGCAGGCAAGAGCCTGGGGTTGCCCGAGAGCTGAAGGGAACACGTTCGGTGCTGTACCAGCTCCTTCCCGTTGCTTTCATCCTGGGTAAAACGTATTTACAAGACAACACAGAAAAGCAAAGCAAGCGAACAAACCTCACTGTGGTCAATTCTCCCCTGGCTTATTTCATGCCTGTAAGCCGGTGATGGACTCAAACTGAAACTTCAAACTTCTTTGAAGGCATTCGGCCTATTATAAAAGCAAGAACCAGCCGCACGGTTTGGGTCCCGAGATGAACTTTAGTGCAGGTGAGGCTGAAATGTGAATCTGTCTTCGGGAACAATAACACCTTATTTTTTTTTAATGTTTTTTTGGCTACAATTTTTCCTTCCTCTTGGCCCCACCTCAAATCTGCTCTCACCACTCGGCTCTAATCTTTTCTTTGGCAGCTAAAACTATTATCTTTATTGTTTCGGGGCTTGGCTTCTTCCTGTTAGATCTCCTAATTGGATTTTTACTCTCCAATCCATTTAGTCTCTTCTGTGTTTTCCGTAAAACCCTTTAACCCTTTGGCACCCACCCCCCCGCCTCACTAACCGGTTACCCTTGAAAGTGCTCCTCTCCCCACGCTGCTCTGATCTACCTATCTATCTCATCTCCCTGATTTGCATGGGTACAGCTTTCCTAAGCAACGGCTGTCACCTCCAGTCTCACCGTCTGTAGATAGCGTGCTTCGTTACCATCTCCTTCACTGTTTGCAGGCTGCAAGGACTTGTTGGTTTTTAACCAAGGATAAGCAAAACAACCCACATCACCCTTTAGAAGGAGGCCTGAGGTCACTCTAGGGCCAAAACAATCCAGAAATGGTGACATTTTAGCTGCTGACAAAGGACACTGCTTCATCCAGACCCACCTCCCACCTCAGAGGAGAGGCACTAGTCCAGCAAGACCGGGTGTCAGTCCCGTATTTCTGGCAGCGTCTCTTGAGAGTGCTGCCAGCCACAAGAGGGGTGATACAGCCGTGGGGCTGCGTCCACTTCTGGGTCTGCCGTGGGCACCTGGGCTGAGCATGGGCAGGTCGTTCAACCCTTCCGCTCCCCTATATCCTCTTTGGAAAATACAGATCATCAAATGTGCCTACTTCCACTCCCGCCACCCTTGCTCCCTTGGCTTGCAAGCTCTGCGGAACAGGGTCTTACCTATGCGGCGCCTCACGCAGTTGGTCAGGGTATTCACTGGAGGCTTCGAGCACGCCGAGAGTGATCCGATTGCATTGCACGTGCTTTCTCTAGAGCTGCAATGATCTCTGTCCTCCACACCGGCAATGATCTCTCCTCTCCAGGAGTGAAGCAGTACAAACCTGGGAAAATCATGCCTTGATTTTCCGTACGTGGCAGGTACGCTTGAAGCTGTCCTATGAGCACGGGTGAGATGGTGATGGGGTCTGGCGTGGAGGGGACTTGGGTACCCCATACCCAAAGAACGGGCTGTCGGGTTCCGTAGCCTGAGCCACACAGCTCGTCTCACAGGAGGAGGATGGAGCCGAGGCAGCGGCATCAAGCCACTGGTCTGGTTATCCCGTCAGGCCACGCGGTGATGCAGCACTGTGATTTTCAAGCAGCCAGGATCTTCGCTTGTAACGTATCTTTATTGCAACCTGAGGCACAGTGAAGCAAGCTCTGCTCCAGGTCCATCAAGCCCAGCGGTGGCACAGGTGGTGGAGTAAGACCTCCTCGTGGCAAGATGCTGAGCTGTAAGTACAACGGGAGGAAAAAGGGGGAGAAGGGGCACCGACATCCCTACCGCCTGGCTGCTCAGCCCAGGTCCAGGTGCCTAGCTCTTGACAGGCCTTGATGGACCTAGCCCCTCTCCTCTTTTCATGCTTTTTTCCAGCCTTTTTACAACCTTGGTGCCTCTGTATTTGTCGTGCTGGAGCGCGTTGCCATGGTTAAAGCTGTTACTCACAGCAGGGTTTGCATCTTACCTGTGAGACGGATAGATACGGAGACGGAGATGTGCATGAATACACGTGTTTACCCTCATTCCGGTTGCCACCGGGCACATGGAAAAACAAATCTGAAGGGGAAGGAAAACCCTTCAGGGGGAGTGGGGAGAGAGGGAGAGTGGGTGCTGCCTTGGGGGGCTTGGTCTGGAGGAAGACATAGGCTAAGCCAAAAGTACGGGAGAGAAGAGATGATCACCCGAGAGCACGTGGTATGGGGAGGGCAGAGATAAGCGTAGGTTTGTTGGAGGTGTTGTTGGACCCAGAAAACACACATCTTCAAGCCGAGTCTATTCTAAAGTTGCCCGTGTGGAAAAGCAGGGTCACGGCTCCCTGCCTGTATGCCGTTCCCGCGCTGGCGGTGCCGACACAACCTTCCTCCTCGCCCCTGGCGTTTTCCTGGGCTCTGGTTTGCAAGTTTTCTTTTTTGTTTTTTTCAGATGTGCTTATCAAATATATATATATATTCTTAGTTTGACTTTACTCTTATTCTTCCTTTATAATATTATTTATTTGAGGCAAGGGGTAGACAGGGAATTGGGTCTTTGGCACGTTCCCATACGGTATTCTTTTCCAGAGAAAAGTGATAGCAAAAACTTTGGCTTCTAGACTTTTAGGGTTCTTGTCTTTGGTGTATCAGGCTGAGATCATTTTATCGTTGTTACTTAGAGACTGATTCAGAATAATGGAGCTGCTAGGAAGGATGGACAAAGTTCCTGCGTTTTGTGGCTAATGTTGTTACGCAAGCTTGTATTGATGGACGGTTCTGAATTGCTTCACTCAAACATGTATTGAATGAGGAATTGAATCAATAACTGCTGCCCCCCCTGCCAGCCCCTCCAGAAACAGCTGATTTATTTCTCTCCTTCCACCAGCCCACCAGCTCTGGTGGTGCCTGCCTGGGGATTTTGGGCAGCTCCCAAAGGAGTAACCGCTTGAACGGAAATCACACGGTGCTGCTGCATCCTGATATGGTGTTATCCCATTGTGCCACTGCATCAGCGCGTGCGGTGCGGTGTGCGTGGGGCATCTGAACTGATAACAGGCAGAGCAGGTCTCGCTTGGAGACGTGAGCAGGGGCAAAACCGAGCCACTGGTCCCTGGAGAAGACTACCGTCTTGCTGCCCTGGGTGGTTAACTGGTTGAGTCCGCTCTGCCCCACCACTGAGTTATTTTAGCGCATTCCATTGCTATCGTTTAGACTTGTCGCATGATGACGTAGTGACATGGTGGAGGAGGCTCCTGCTGGGACCCCCTTCCACGATACTCGCAAAGGGTCCGTGGTCGGACGTCGAATCTGCCTGGACGGCTGTCTGTTGTCCAGCAGCACAACAGCTTTGCTGACAGCTCGGCTGCAGGACAGCTGTGCAAAAGGGGGGTTTGTGGTGCCTCCCCACGCTGGCAGCAGCAGCAGCGTCTTCAGCTCTGGAAGGAGCTGTTGAGTCCCGGAGGTGGGAGCTGAGCTCACTCGCCCAATCCACCAGCACTGCCCGTGCCTGGACAAAACGCGTGGGGCTGGTCGGTGGTGGCTCCTAGCAAAGGAGCGAGGCCCAGGTCCTCTGAAGTATTTTAGTGTCTCGGGTCCTTTGATTTTGCCTGGAGGCAGGACTCATCTCCCATCTAACATGAGGCACTGGACTCTGTCTGGTTATACCTGGCTCCTACGCGGAGGAGGGACATGGCACCTCCAGGGGCTCAGTCAGCTGCCTGAGAGAGAATTCGCTCTCAAGTGTGTATTTTCCACTGACTGAGAATCTCCCCAGGAGACTGTGACCCGAGACTGTGACCCAAGACTGGCTGCCTACGTTAAAACCTGAGATAAGGGACGGTGAGTCGAGGGGCTGGAAGGTCACTCCTGGCTCAGGTGGGGACAGATGGGTAGGGATAAGGATAAAGGCGAATGCTTCTAAGTCGTGTGCGAGAAGTGTGGAAATGGCTCTTTCTCCACCAGAGAAATGCTGGCACAAGCCCAGCTTGGCGTTTCTGGCAGCCTCATCCCCAAGCCCCACCACTGGCCGGGGCTGGCTGTTTGCCTTTTGCGCGGGTGCAACACTGTGGCTCACTGCCGCTTGTGTTGCTGCGCTACAGCGATGCCCAAGCAGCCGGATCTTTGTGCTTTGCAGTTTTGCTCAGCCCTCGTAACCTGCTATTAAAAGCACTAACAGCACCGGCGGGGATGGGACGTCCTTTCATGTCCACCTGGCTCCACGCTGATACGCACCTGCTCTCTCGCCACGTTGTCTGTCCCCTTTGGGAAGACTCCCAGAAACGTTTCCACCCTCCTGCACTGTGCGCACCGGTGGGGCTGCAGCCTTGCCTGGCAGCTGCCGCCCTCACCGGGCTTTGTAATTAGGATGACGGAGCTAATGAGGGGGTGAAATCCATCCCATCGCATTCTCTGATTGTTGCTCCCCTTCTCCTACAGTCAGTGGAGAAGTCCGGTGTCTCAGCCAAACGAGGGACGTGTGTAACCGTGGTCCCACCAGCACTGCTGGAGGGTGATGCCGCGGATGAGCCGAGCAGCCTCAGAGCCACACGGACACCTCCCTGTGCATTTGTCTGCTCCATAAAATCACCACAAATTAACTGTCGGTGTGTCCTGAAAATGAATTAATTAAAGTCCTTTACAGCCTCGCGTGGGTCATCTGCATAAACAGTGTCCTTAATTCAATCGTACCTCATTCACGAGGCGCTGTGTTGAGCCCGGAGGCGAGGAAGGCAGGCTGGGTGCCTGGTACCGGCGACACGTGGGTCCCCTGGGAAAAGGTTGCTACAGCTCACCCGCAACTGCCTGTGGAGCGGAGCAGGATGAGGAGCCAGCCTGGATTTGTTAATTGTTGCCAGCACCGGGTGGCAAGCAAACCAGCCCAAGTGTCAGCCACGGAAGTAGATTGCACCTCGGCAGCGTAGCTAATTAATGGAGCGAAATGAGTGTTTGGGAGGTAGTATAATGTAGAGGTGAGTCAGGCACAGCACCACACGTAGCTGATCCTGCGGTTCCTCCCTCCAGCGTGCTCAGACCACGCTTGAGGTCGTCTTCTCTTGGGAGCTGGCAAAACCCCAGCTGTCTTCTGCTGGGGAGAGCAAACGACAGGCGGTAGGGTTCGCAGAAACCAGCTACGCCTATCCCAGAGGCTCGGCACCTGCTCGGGTCCTGGAGGGTGTTATCCTGCGACTTCATCCCACGAGCAGGAAGGAGATCCACGTGGTGCCTGGGCTGGAGGGTCTGAGGGGCTTGAGCGGAGGAGCTCTGCCAGGACAGCTGGGTCCCTGTTGCCCGTCCCCGTGCCCCACCACCAAGGTGACGTGGAGGCCACCCTCCAGTCTCTGCCCGGGCACCTGGGCCTTCCCTACCTGGGGAAGGAGCGCGGTGGGTGGGTTGAACCCTCCCCAGCTGGGGACAATCGAAATGCACCGGTCCCCACCTCTGGCACCAAAGCAGCAAAGACGATGGCTGCTGCTTTCACTCAAGCGTGCACCTTGGTAGAAGCCGCACGTGCTCGAGCAGAGGAGCCAGCGCTGAGGATGGTCTGGCCAGCCACGGGCACCCGAGTCCCCTGTGCTCACTAGGGCCTTAGGGCTCCAGTTCCAGGCTCCATAGGAAACATCTCACGGAGCCTGACTGGGAGAAAAAACAGCCTCGCGACTGCGTCCGAGCCAGAAGGCACCCCTGAAGCTGTGATTCTGTGGGTCTGCGCCCACGCCGCGTGGCCGGGGCAGAGCTAGGCTGGTGGCCGCGCTGGGGACTCCCGGAGCACCTGGCCGGCGCTGGGGAAGCTCCATCGCTCCCGCGCAGAGGTGACCCGGGAAGGGCTCTCCCCAGTGAGATGACTGCCGGGGTGTGGGCTGGAGCCGGGAGGTGGAGGGAGAGGACAGGCAGAAGAGCCCGGGCTGTCAACCTCGGATTTGGCAGTCGGAGGGAAGAACTCTTCTCCCTTCCCTTCCCCGCGGCTCTTTTGTTTTCTGCAGCCCGACAGAAGAGGCTTCCAGCAAGCAGCAGGGGTGGGGGCAGAGCCCACCCGCACAAAGGCAGCTCTCCACGGGCTGTGTGACCACTGTCACGCGTCTTCGCTCAAATAAACGCCGGCAGCGGATGACGTGGGGCTGGTGCTCCCCAGCCCTGGGGCTGATTGGTCCCAGCTCGGGTTTGAACGCCGGGGTGTCCTGGCAACGAGAAGCGGAGGAGCCAGACTTTCCTGTCCCCACTCTGGGAGCGCGGTGGGTGCTGGGGACCACGGAGCGAGGAGCAGCGCGCGGGGCCACGGGCCCTCCTCCTCCAGGTACCCCCCGCGCGGTCCCGGCCTGTACCCCAGCCCCGGCTCTGGAGTTGGGATGAGTTTTGCCCATTCGGCACGACGGGTGTCAGGTGGCTGCCGCCGGCATCGACGTTGCTCAGGCGGCACTTACGCTTCCGCACAGGCACGGAAGCAGAGGAGCTCATTTTAATTGCGGGGAAGCGGTGCGGGGGAAATCACGGGGGTTTGGGGGTCTTGAAAGCGACCGTTTAGTGGGGCTCTCGGGGAGAAGCTCTGTGGGGAGAGGGGAGGCGAGGGGCCTCCCGACGGTCCTGTGCTCAGCTCTCTCGCCCCAAGAGGACGGAGCAGGTGATTTCGGGTGGGTTTGGGTTCGCCTGGTTAATCGAACTCACAAAAGCCTTGCAGGGCACCCAGGGCTAGGAGCCGTGCTAGAGGCAGGCGGCTTTAAATTAACATGAAATAGCTTTTCTTGCTGATAGAGAGCTGCTCTGCTTTTGTCTCAGCACAACCCACCCGCACGCCTGCACCCCTGGAGCCGGGGAGGGGGGTGAGGAGGGAAGGGCCCCCCGGGGCCCAGCCGTGTGCGGGGAAGCGAGGGGCATTTGGGAGGGGGGCGAGCTGTAAGGAAAGGGCTGCTTCCCCCGCATGAGAGATGGGAGCAGAGATGCAAGAAGCTGGCAGGGAGCGGACGCTTGCCTGCACGGGGGGGGCAGCGCTCAGCGCAGGGCGTTTTGCACCCTGGCAGAGCCGCATGTGTGAGGCCATGCGCCAGGCGTTAGTGACAGCACAGGTCCAAGCCGTCCGAGGTGAGAGACCCCCTCCACGGGGGAACATCCACCCTGGAGGAGCCTCCTGGCTCGGTGGCAGGTCGCGTGCTTGCAGGGGGACTGGCGTCCTGCACGGCTTCGGCGGCACGCGTTGAAGAGCGGCACCACAACTTGGAAAAGCCTTGGTGCCGCGAGTCGGGGACGGAGCAGGCGCGCGGCGCCAAGACCTTTTGGCTCACGGCTTGCGTTATTTATCAGGGCACAGGGCCGGGGGCTGCCTAAACAAGCCTTTCCCAGAGACCCGACGGCACGAGGAGTCCTGGAGACCCCTCCTAGCCTCATGCTTGTAGCAGAAGAGCGGTTCCTCGGCATCCTGGTGGCAAGGCAAGGCAGAGGGACACCACAAAATGANTCCCGGCCTGTACCCCAGCCCCGGCTCTGGAGTTGGGATGAGTTTTGCCCATTCGGCACGACGGGTGTCAGGTGGCTGCCGCCGGCATCGACGTTGCTCAGGCGGCACTTACGCTTCCGCACAGGCACGGAAGCAGAGGAGCTCATTTTAATTGCGGGGAAGCGGTGCGGGGGAAATCACGGGGGTTTGGGGGTCTTGAAAGCGACCGTTTAGTGGGGCTCTCGGGGAGAAGCTCTGTGGGGAGAGGGGAGGCGAGGGGCCTCCCGACGGTCCTGTGCTCAGCTCTCTCGCCCCAAGAGGACGGAGCAGGTGATTTCGGGTGGGTTTGGGTTCGCCTGGTTAATCGAACTCACAAAAGCCTTGCAGGGCACCCAGGGCTAGGAGCCGTGCTAGAGGCAGGCGGCTTTAAATTAACATGAAATAGCTTTTCTTGCTGATAGAGAGCTGCTCTGCTTTTGTCTCAGCACAACCCACCCGCACGCCTGCACCCCTGGAGCCGGGGAGGGGGGTGAGGAGGGAAGGGCCCCCCGGGGCCCAGCCGTGTGCGGGGAAGCGAGGGGCATTTGGGAGGGGGGCGAGCTGTAAGGAAAGGGCTGCTTCCCCCGCATGAGAGATGGGAGCAGAGATGCAAGAAGCTGGCAGGGAGCGGACGCTTGCCTGCACGGGGGGGGCAGCGCTCAGCGCAGGGCGTTTTGCACCCTGGCAGAGCCGCATGTGTGAGGCCATGCGCCAGGCGTTAGTGACAGCACAGGTCCAAGCCGTCCGAGGTGAGAGACCCCCTCCACGGGGGAACATCCACCCTGGAGGAGCCTCCTGGCTCGGTGGCAGGTCGCGTGCTTGCAGGGGGACTGGCGTCCTGCACGGCTTCGGCGGCACGCGTTGAAGAGCGGCACCACAACTTGGAAAAGCCTTGGTGCCGCGAGTCGGGGACGGAGCAGGCGCGCGGCGCCAAGACCTTTTGGCTCACGGCTTGCGTTATTTATCAGGGCACAGGGCCGGGGGCTGCCTAAACAAGCCTTTCCCAGAGACCCGACGGCACGAGGAGTCCTGGAGACCCCTCCTAGCCTCATGCTTGTAGCAGAAGAGCGGTTCCTCGGCATCCTGGTGGCAAGGCAAGGCAGAGGGACACCACAAAATGAGCAGAGGCGTTTGCTGACAGCGTGCCAAGCAAAGCTGGAGCAGGGCAGGGTGGGGGTCGCCCCGTCCCTGAAACGGCACTTGGAGGCTTTGTCCAGGGATCCGTCGGGAGCGCAGCTGGCGCGGGCACACGCTTCGTGCAGTGACCGCAGCCATCCAGCTGTTTCCCTCCACCCCCAGCCAGATCACGGCTGTATCTGGCCCTGGAGCGGGGTGATGGAGCACAGCAGCCGTCCCAGACTGCTTTCCGGATGGAGGATTTCCATACGGACCTGGATTTGCAGGGATGACCTGGGGGTGTAAGGTTAGCACGGCCAGCCCATCCCGGGGCTGCAGGAGGGGGTTCAAGAAAGGGTCGCGCCTGTCGCACAGACCGTTTTTCGCTGTTTAAATGGGAATACGTAGCACGAGTTGTGAGTTCAAAGTAAAACAAATCCTGCGTCGTGCAGCGTTGCCCAAGTTTACGATTTCAGGAGGAACCTTGCAGCAGTACGGGCTTTGCCTGGAAGACCCGGTTGCTGGATCTGTGAGAACCAGCGGTGCTTTCTGTATCTAAATAAAAGTTAAGGAGAAACGTCCACCCTACGTAGATAGAGGAGGTTTGACCTAGGCAAACCTGGAAATTCAGACTCCTAAAGGTGAATGAGGGTACGAACGAGGGGAATGAAAGGGTATTTTAATTATTTTTTTCAGCAATCGTGTTTTTAGACCCAATTGTTAAAGTTCAGCAACTTGGGACTGGGTGATGCTGCTCGCGCTCGGACCAACCGCTCTCTGCGCCCCAGGCGGTACGAATGAGCCTTGCTTCTCCGAAGGGTTAAGCCAAGCGCGTTCTTCAGGCTTTGCCAAACCCACGAACAGTAACGTCAGCCCGAAACCCGAGAGAGAGGAAAACATACGCTCACCTTGCAGGCCATAAACAGGGATAAATTCAGCGCTCCCCGTGTCTCCCGAGCAGCTCTGTTGAGGCGGTTTATGAACGGGGAGTGGTAGCCCAAGCAAAGCAGGCCTTTCACAGATAGGCATTAAGTGACTTGTCTTTCCTGGTGTTTTATGGAATAAACACTGCCTGTTGCTCACTGGTAGCATCTGCTTTTATTTGAGCGGGATCGTATTTTATAACGACTCTTCTGCTCAGTTTGCATGTTTGCAATGACCCCGGCAAATAATCACTGCGTGGCTGGTAGTAAATTCGCTCCCAGATGTTTAATGATGGTATTTACTACTGAGAGTAGGAGCTACCAGCTTTAGGGCTGCAGCGATGATGATTAGGGTGGGCTGACGGGACGCAAGGCAGTTGGATAATTGCTAGCGATGAGCTAGTGAACTCCCAGGTAATTGCACCCTACCTGGAGAGGTCTGTTGTCATGAGCGGTGTTCTAAAGGCAAAGCTGTGAGCTGTATAAGGGACAGTCATTGACTCCATATGGCAGCGCTGAATCATGACCGGTAAATTATCACTTCTCCTTACCAAGAAAAATAATCCTTTATTTGTTTTCTTTCCTCTTGCTTTCTTGAAGAAGAGACACTGACGGTAAGACCCGCGCGCCTGTCAGCCTGTGCCCCGTCCTTCTCTTCGTACCCTTCAAACACTGCTGAGAAGCAGAGACGCTCTGCTTCAGGACACCTGCAGCTGCCCTGAAAACGGGTCTTGAGGGGAGCAAAGAGAAAGGCAGGCTCACCCACTGCCCCTAAAAGGCCTGGCACAGACCCAGCCTTTGTTCGACGCCAGGGAGTCCTCGTAGCAGAGGGACCCTGGCAAAGCTCACGCACCGGAAGGCTTCAGCGTAAGCTCGGACCTTCTCCGTAGCCATGAGCTCCAAGCAATCCTGGTTCCCAGGAAAGCAGGCGTCATTAACGAGGTTATTAAAGGGAGACATTCATTTTAATTTTAATGAACGTGGGATCGGCAGGAGTTTGCGCGGTCACTCCCTCAGAGCCTCGTTGGCCCTCGGGCAAGATCTCCCAAGCCCCAGCCACCTCCGCGCAGGTTTGGGTTACCCAGCCTGAGCGTACACGGAGCTGGTGGTCCTCACCTAGCCCTCGCGCCTGGGGCTGTCTCCAGCTCTGCACTTTGTGTTTGTTTGCCCCGCGCAGCCGTCAGCAGAGAAGCCAAAATGGCTTTGCCCTCCCTGATCGCGGAGGCGAGGGCTGGAGACCCGATTCCTGTAACTGCCACCCTCTCCTACTCCAGAAAGGAGTAATCCCCAGAGCAATGGTGACACTGGAGTCCTCTAATGCTTCTGGAGCCTTCATCAGCAGGTCCTGGAGGGCTTTGGGAAGGATGCCGTATGCGTTGCGTCTACTTTGCAGCTAGGAGGGTGGAAGCAAAGCGTGGGGAGAGCCTTGACACGCACTGCCAGGAGGAGAGCAGATGGCAGGGTTAGGTAGGGGCTCTCCCGGCAGAGCCCGGGGGCTGGTGGTGGTGCTCTCGCCTCACCCGAGGGAGCAGCTCGTCAGGTGGGTCTCGTACCAGGAACGCTCTGGTTGAGTGGCTCGTTATCTGCTAGAGCCTTTTCATTTTGCCTCGTGATTAAGAGACAAAGACAGCGAGTGTGTCTCTTCTGGCTGTTTTAATGAGCTTTCCATCCCCTGTGTAGTCAGAGAGAAAAATTGCAGCAACACCAGCGAAACAATCTTCAGTACGAGATTGTTCTGGCCATGGGGAGAAAATAAGTAGTTTGTAGGCCCAGGACCGCCCAGGAGAGGGGCTGCTCTTGGCCCAGCGAGGATTTAGCAAGTCAGGAGTGCCGAGGGTAAAGCTGTGGCAGGGCTATCAATATATTACGAATTTCAGGCAACTGGGCCAGGTGTTTCCAGGTACAGGCTGATACAAAGGACAGCGCTGGTCCAGGTTGCTGCGGCTCCATCCACATGCCTGGAGCTGCTCTACTGCTACGGTTAGCGATGGGAAAAGCAGTTTAAGCTGGTCTCATCCCCCAGCTTGATCCGAGCACTCGCTCTTTCACCTTTGCTGGCACAAGCACTTGCCTGGCCGCCTGATGCAAAGGCGCTGGTCTGGCAGGAAAAAATCACCATTTTCTCCCCTGGGGTTCTTGTACGGCTGGAGCAGTCCTTGGTCCGGTTCTCCGCACCAAGAGCGGTGCCCGTGCGACGGAGGGGTCCGCGCAGGTTGTCGGGACACGGCTGCCTGCTTTGATCAGTCCTAAGTATCAGTTGGGATGAGAGATCGTGGATGGATCCTTTCCCTTCTCTTTCCCGTGGCGTCGTTAAGGGAAACACGTGCTGATCGCGCTTTTACTGACCCCTGCCAGGTATTTGAAATATTATTTAGTTTAATCATTGGTCCAGGACCACTCGGTCCAGCGGCTGTGACCACGGGAGCACTGAGCTGAAGCAGATCCCTTGAAATCTGATCTCCAGCACCAGGATGGGCACCAGGCTTCGTGACACCGTTTTCGAACCCGGAGGTGGTGAGGTGCGGGCAAAGATCAGAGCACGAGATTCGAAGGCAGGAGCTGCCGAATGCCAGTCCTGGCTCTGCTGTGGACTCTTTCTGTCCCAGGGCAAATTAGTCAGCTTTCCTTTGCCCTGCTCCCCTTCCATTCCTTTTCCAAAACCTTTGTCACATGAGTGTTGGGGAGAAGCTTGCAAAACACCTGCCGAAGTGGTTTGAAGATGGAAAGCAGCATGCACAAATGATAATTTGTACGGGCCATGTACACAAACCCGGTTATACATCACCCAGGCTAAACGAGGGAGGAGGAGGAGTTGAGTTAACTGGTGGGTGGCACCCGCTCCCAAATTACGAGGCTTGTCTCGGGATCCCTTCAGCGCAAGGCGTCCCCCTGGCTGAAGAAACAGCTGACGCGGTCACACGTGAGCAGAGGTAGAGGAGGAAAGGCTCGTCACACGATGAACTGGGGTGGACGGAAATTTCCCCTGGGAGGAAGGGTCTGAGCGGTGGGTGCGGGCGTTGGGGATGGTCTCCTGGACTGCCTCCAGACCCGCTCTTTCTGCTGCGTCTCCTCTTGCTTCTTGCCTGCAGAGTTTTACCGAGTGATTGCCGTACGGTCTCGAGGGTCCCATAGCATCGAGGAAGGTCCTTCCTGCAGCCGCCGTTAGACTCGCTTTGTCCTCTCTGACACCTTATTTTGGGGAGGAACCTCCGGCATTTTAGTAGTCTGTTGGTCCCGCACCAGTTTGTCAACCCAAAAAGCAGCACAGCCGCAAAGTGTAAGACTGAAGAAGTAAATTGTGGGTATGCTTTGCTTTCTGAACCTTTGCAGTGTTTCTGGGTCACGCTTCTAACGTGTCTTCGCGACAGCGGGTGTTAAAACCTGGTGGCGCTTGTGTATGTGCTAAGAAAAGTGAGGTATCTACGTAATCAGCTACTGTTGGGGTGGCAAGAAACACAGCAGATGCCACGAGGGCTGGCAGACCTTCTGAGATCAGCCCCAGTCAGGCGTCTTGGTCCTCTTCCCCAGCGCCCATGGCTCTCTCCTCACTGTTGCTTCTTGCATTTCACACGCGCTTAAGACCTTGCCCTAAACCTAAGTCAGACTTGCGGGTGTAGCAAGAGCTACGACACCTCTGGAGAGCACCTGGGATAGGTTTGCAGGTCTGGCCCCTTCTTTCGGCCAAGTACAGCAGCAGTTTTCTGCACGGGCAGGGAAGGGCAGGTTTAGCAGCCCGGGACCAGGGAAAGCATCCGCGATTCGCGCCTCCGCCTTTGACGCTTCGTAGCTTGGGCAAAAGTCAGCCAGGACCGGCTGCGTGAGGATACCTGGGTGCTTAAAAATGCAGGCTGATGTCTGTGCGATGTTTATTTCACTTTTGAGCTGGCTCTGAGAATTTTGTTCTCCATTTGGGAAACAGGAAGAAGCATCTTTTCTCTCTCCTTAGTCCTCTCAGGCCTGAAAGCTCCTGGGGTGGGAGGTGTCCCTGTGGGAGCGTGTGAGTGCATGTTGCAGGCCCCGATCTCGGCTGGGGGCTTGTCCCGAATCACGCCAAACCAGCTCTCGAGCCAAGCAGCCCGAGGTGCTCCTCAAGCTGTGCGGAGCTGCCTGCAGCAGAGGGTATTCTTTCCCTGCTGAGAGTTTGATTCCCGCAGCGGAATGGGGAGAGGGGGGTATCTGCACCACCTCGGTGTTCCCCTGTCCTCGACAGGGCCTAGCGGCACCCAGTCGCAACCAGCGCTTTGCCCTGGAAAGCCCTGAGGGGTGCCAGACCTGTCTGCTGCCCAGTTTCCCTCCCAGTCTGCGTGTAACAGCCTGGGAGATCGCTACCCCGACCCATCCCGCTCGCCAGCCAGATGTGAGCGACGGCGATGGATGTGTCTGCTCTCGGATTAAAAAGCTGCTTAAAACACATCCCCAGCCAGCTGCGGCCCTCTGCCCTGTTAGCTTTCAGGCGCTCTCTGGAAGAAATCCTCTTTATTTTAACTCAGCCCGACCCTTTTCTACGGTCTCTCCTGCTGTCTTCTGCCTGGCAAAGCCCCAGCAGCGGCCCCCGAGCGACACGGCANAAGCTGCTTAAAACACATCCCCAGCCAGCTGCGGCCCTCTGCCCTGTTAGCTTTCAGGCGCTCTCTGGAAGAAATCCTCTTTTTTTTAACTCAGCCCGACCCTTTTCTACGGTCTCTCCTGCTGTCTTCTGCCTGGCAAAGCCCCAGCAGCGGCCCCCGAGCGACGCGGCACGTGTAGTGGAAACGGCTTTGGCTGACCGGGATGCGTTTGCAGGGAGCCCAGGTGCTGTTACACAGCAGAGCGGGGAGGAGAAGACGCCTCCGGATGGAAGTTAGCCATCTCCTCCTCCTCCTCGCTTTTTTCTCCTGGATCCAGCAATTCGGTGCCTCTGTCAGCATAACTCGTCGGCGCGGGGGTAGGGAGGAGCTGGAGCCTCCGTAGCATCAAGCAAAAGGTTCGCTTTGCTCTCGCTCGCCTGTGGCAGGCACCTGGTTATGTCTCCTGGTTACAGAGGGAGAAAAGGAGCTGCACGGGGAGGGCACCGCAGGACAACTCCTTCAGGAGGAGGGTGGACGCCTTCTCCTCTGCGTTGGACGTTTCTATACCAGCTTGCCCCGCTCCGATGTCTCTGCGTGGGCACAGATTTTCCTGCCTTTCCCCAGGGACCCTGAGAGCTACCCGCCCCTGGGCTGCCTTTCCAGGGCTTTTCAGCCTGCCAGAGACTGTAAAGGCACAGGCTGTGGTGGAGGTCTCGTTCCTTCCCTGGGTTTGCCCCGGGACGGCACCTGCAAGGGCATTCTGGTCCCTGCGATCGAGCTAAAGGCAGCAGGCAGCCCTTTTGCGTGGGTAGGTTTAAAAGTCTAAGAGCAACGACGCTCAAAAAAATGCCTCCTCCCCTGGTAGGAGATCCAGGAGAGGAATTCTGGCTCGGAGCTGATGTTGCTCTGGGACAGGGGTGCTGGGACGGCAGCGTTAGTGGGAGATGGCTGTGCCTGCGTTACTCACGGCGGTGCAGGGGAAATCCTTAACCCAGAAAAGGAACATGTAAATGATATGTGTTCTATAGATAGATAAAGCATTACTTCTACCAGCACTGTAAATTAAGGCGTTTCTACTTGCCTCCTCCCGGATTTTACCAGCTTAAACGGGAATTTTCTGTGCAATACTTATTTTCCCTACTAAGACTCAAAGGGGCTATATTTTCAAGCAGCCAGTGACTTCTTTTTTCTAAAAATCTCGATTTTCCCCTAAAGTCAGCTCGGAACACCTGTCCCTTGGAAAACCGGGCCCCTTTAAGATGGCTCAGGCTGCTTTGAATCACTAATTGCTTCTGAATAGGCAGGCCAAACGTTTTATCGCTTCAAACTCCCGTAGCAATGCAGATCTATAGAGCCGAGAAGCCTCCTTCCGTGCACGGGGGTGATGGGTATAGATAAGGATTAAAGATGGAAACCAATTCAGCCCGAGGGGTCCTCTTTGTTCCTCCCTGCCCTCAATGGGGTTGCCAGGGCTACGTTTGTTCCCCAGCGTCTTTTTTGGATGGGCTCCATCGCCCCTTGAATGCAAAGGCAAGAGGTACAGTGGCTGGAGAGCTGGATGAGGCCCTAGGTACATACGTATTTCATGGCCCATGCCAGGCTCTGTGTCGTCTTCTCGCTCTGGTTTCACAAAGGTGGTGTTTTCTAGAACTCCCCCTTGTCAGGGACGATGCACTCCAGGCTTCGTCCAGGCTGAAGTTCCTGGCCGTTGGGCCGTTTTCCGCTTTCTCCGAATGCCAGCCAGGCACATTTCCCATGCCCGCTGGGAGAAGGAGGGGATGCCTAATGGGAAAAGCAGGACCCGCCGGAGAGCTGCTTGGAGGTGCCGTGGCACGTCCTTCTCGGGGCTCTTGCGTGTGTTTTGGGGCTGTGCTGCTTCGTACGCAAGGCGTGGGAGAGCTTTGCAGAGCCTCGGCAGTGCCGGGTTGTCCCTGGCTTCTTTAACTGACCCGCAGCCCGAAGGCGAACCTTGACTATTGAGAGGTGGGAAATCTCGGTGAGCAAGGGCAGCCTAAATCTTTCCTTTTTTGCTCAGCTAGCCTGTTATTAGAGCTGCCTGCCGTGTGCTGAGTGTGGCTGTGCTCAAAAATTGCCAAGAGCTCAGCATTATGGAAGCGAAAGCCAATTTACCGACTTCCCAGCAGAAAGGAAGATACATGCTGAACGTGCATCTGTTGGATGGTATTTCGATTTCAGGCATGCTGCTAACATGGAAGTGGAAAAGCAACTTTGTTTGCATGATTTATATAGTTACTAGAAAACCTTGGGTTACGACTACAGCGGTACTTCGTAGGCATCGGGTACTATCTATTCTTAGCGTAGTAGGTTATAAAATCTATTTGCTCTCTGGCTTTCCACGTAAATTCCAGAGGTACGTTACCTGACCCGCTCGAGTACTCTGGGCGTGGAGAGCAAATAAAGTATCCTGACAAATAATATCTTGGTACAAAATCAATAGCTAACACAAAATTAGTCCCTTGAAGATAATAACAATTTATCTTTAAAATTAACAGGAAAATCACAAAATTTTATCAGAGAGGAAAAAAAAAAAAGATCTCTGCTCTTCTGCATTTAGGCGTTATTCTCTGTGTTCCAGGCACATATAGGTCCCACTTAGGACTTGAGATAACTGAGAATAACTTGCTATCCTGAAGAGGTTTAACTCTTCAGTGATGGGTTCCAACCAAGGCGTTAACTATTTTGCAGGGCTGGGGTCTTCACGCATCACCCTGGTCTTCCCAGCTGGAAAAAAAAAAAGTGGTTTTGAGTGTAAAAATAATTTTGAGTGTAAAAATAATTGCGGGGCAATTAGAGACTAGAGTACTTGCCTGTCCTTTCCAGGCTCGTGTCTAGAGGTGGTCGTGGATGTCCAAGTCAGCGCCCAGAGCAATTCGGGCTCGAGACCCTCGTCGCTTCTGCCCGAGGTCCCCGCTTGGGTGCTGCCAAGGCATGGAGCTCTGCTGCGCTCTGAAACCTGGCACTGGCAACCGCGGCAGAGCGGGGCCGTGGGAGACGACCGCCGTATTTGGCGGTGGGAGAGGGCCGCGAGGTCGGGGGCGCGTGTAACGTGGGGGTTTCTGAGAGCGCAGGCTCACCGCCAGCTTCTGAGGCATGGTGTCGGAAAAGCACTTTGGGACCAAGGGGAGCGGCGCGGGTAGAGAGCACGGAGAGGTGTCCCGCAGGTCTGGAAGCCGTGCTCCTTCCTCCCCAGGCTCGGGTGCCCTCCCAGTTCGAAACTGGGAGCCCAGGCGGGGAGGGAGGCGGAAAGGCTGCAGGGAGAACCGGAAAAACCTGCTCGCGCCAGCCGGGGGTGCACATTACTCACCCCGGTTTAAAACAGGTCACGTTTGCGTTGGTTTCAAGGCAGAGATGGCCAAACTGCCCAGAGACTGTTTTCGGCTCAGCTTAGACCCGGCCTGAGCTCCCGCGTGCCTGTTTGCTGCGTCACTGCCCCCGTGCCCTGCTACCCCATTGCCAGCGCGAGGCCCCGACAGTGGCTTAGGGCTTGTGAAGCAGCGGCTGGGCTAGAGGCGTGCGCACGGGCGCGTTCCCCAGCCTCTCTGGGGCGGTAACCACGAGCAGCGGGACTACGTCGGGGCGCTCGCGCCTGCTGACCCGTGGCAGGCTTTGGGGAAGCTCAGCCAGCAGGTTTGCTGGTCGANCCCGACAGTGGCTTAGGGCTTGTGAAGCAGCGGCTGGGCTAGAGGCGTGCGCACGGGCGCGTTCCCCAGCCTCTCTGGGGCGGTAACCACGAGCAGCGGGACTACGTCGGGGCGCTCGCGCCTGCTGACCCGTGGCAGGCTTTGGGGAAGCTCAGCCAGCAGGTCTGCTGGTCGAAGCTGGGCGGGAGTCACCTTCCGAGGACGCTCCCCTTCTGCCTCCCCTGGGTGCCACCGCAGGCGAGAAGCTCATGGCAGCGGTGCAAGTTGAAGCTGCCCCGCTGCAGGTCTGGCGCCGGGGCTGGCTGCACCACGCTTCTCCTTCCCACCAGAAGCTGGGCCCCACGGGTCAGCGCCGTTATCGCGTTGTTGCAGTCGTGAGGGCGTCAGTAGCGAGGGTGAAAGCACGCTCTTGCTGGGAAGAAGGAGCAAAAAAGAAGCTAACAGAGTTAGAAGTCAGGTTGTCCGAGGCGAATGGCTGTGTCTGCTTCTTAGGCAGCAGTAACAGTAAGTTACCTTCGAATCGCAGTAATTCATCGTAATTCGTAACTCATCGTAACGTTTTGCGCCTACTTCATGCATCCTCACTGCTTGTCTCACCCCTCTTGTTCAGGGATCCGAGAGCACTTCACAAACATTAATTAACTGTTCCTCCACACCCCTGCAAGCAAAGCAAACATTATCCCCGTTTCCCCAGAGAGCAGGTCCCTACCCCAGCTTCTGCCGCAAGCACCTCTCTGCAGAGGGCCCTGCGGCGTGGGTGTTGGGGCCGTAGCCAGGGTAGGTCAGACCCTCAGCCGCGCACGTTTCTGTGCTTGCCCCTGTTTTCAGGTGGCAGGAAAGGGGTGAGAAGGGTGAGGGCTGCTGCTGCCTTGGAGGTGCCTGCAGCAAGGTGCTCATCGCTATCTCACCACCTCTAAGCCTCCACCACGGGGACCAGGCACCTGCCGGTGTGAAGCAGGTGAAGTAGGACTCTCCCTTTTTTAATGACTACGTTAATGACCCTAATCTGTTGGTGTGAATGTGGTTAATCCCACAGCTCTAGGGACCGGCAGCTCAGAAACATTTCCTCTCCCGCCTCCTCCTCCCTCCCTTTGCGTCCTAACCTAATGCTCCGGCACCGGGATGATGAGCTGATGGGACCCGTGCAAAGCAGAAGGCACCGACCCCTGTCCCAGCTTGGAAATCGGGCTGCTATGACTAACGGGACACAACAGCAACGAGCCAGCCCATCCATTTCCAACCTCGTAGCTTGGGCATGTGACACGCGTGGTGCCATCCTGAAACAAGATGCCCGAAGTTAAACCTGTGCTCAAGGGCTTTGGCGGATCTTGGTCCTTGAGGAACAGGGAGCCTGGCACCGAGGATGTGGTGCGTGACAAGGGTGTCAATTAAGGGGAGGATGTCCTCGGGAAACAACGGGCCGTGGCAGCAGAGGGGAGGACGAGACACTGAAGGTCCGTGTGAGGCCAGCAGTAGCCTAATAGCAAGGGGTTTGGTTTTTATAATATTTTTCCTTCAGAAACCACCAGTTGACTTTTGGAAGCCAAACGGATGCCAGCATCAGAGTGGGAGGGGGGTCGTGTCTCACAGACAAGTCACGGCAGATTAAATGTAAATGAATCTACAGCTTGATGGACAAATGGGACCAGCGCCAGAAACCCCAGCTCCTGGTGGGGGATGGATTAGTAACGGGTACCGGTGCATTCGCACGCAGCAGGGGAGTGAATGGCAAGGCAGGGAGGTTTCCAGCATTGCCCTGCCTGGAGCACTGCAAGAAAGGGTCCGGGCTCAGAGTCTCCGGGCTCAAAGAAAAGGGGTCAAGCCTAGAAAAGCACCAGCTTGGTCCCCCATCAGAGAATCAGTGAGGCATGAAGGAAGACTTTAACAGCTGCAATGCTGCTTTTGAACCTCCTAGTAAAAGGGAGGGTCAGGAGGTCAAAACTTTCAATGCCTCTGGGAAGGAGAGGACTTTTCCCGGCAAGCCTTTGAAAAACCCAAACTAAATTAGCATGACCACACTGCTAAATGCTCGAGGAAACCCGGACAGCTCAGGTCACAGGCTCCCACCGCAGCAGAGCGGCAAAGAGCTGCTGCGTTCCCATACTCAACAGCCGTGAGTAATGGGGCTATCTCCTAGGTGAGAGGCGGGTCTTGAGAATCCTACGCAGCACCTGGACAGGACATAAGAGCTTGCGGGATGTGCCACGGGCACCCTTTCTCCTCCTGACACCGTTGCCCTTTCCCCTTTCCATTTTCTCTCTCTTCGCTTCCACTCCCCGTTGTTTCGGCTGTTTCTTCCTCTCCGGTTCCTGGTGCCACACGGCTCATCTCGCTGCTGAAGTGGGGAATGGCAATGAAGCCATGCTCTCCCTGGGGACGCTGGATGGGAACGCAGGAGCTCCAACCTAATTATATCCCCTTTTCCTACTTTTTATTGCAGAAGGTAGAGAGCCCTGCTCCGCATTTTGAGTTATTCACTTGCACTTTGAATGTAGATTTTGCTGGTTTGGACCTTTTGCAAGAACTGTTCTAGCAAAGAGCAGGAAACGCAGGTTTCTGGAGGGTGCAGGGACCCGGGACTTCTGGCTCTGACCCCATCGTGGGTTTTTACAACGCTGCCTTTCCCCTTGGCTCCCATTCGTCCGCACCGCGAGTCTCCTGGGCACCACTTTTCACAAGGCCCTTTGCAGGTCACCTCCCTTCGCGGCTCCCACCACCGTAGGTGTGGAAAGCAGGTAGACACACGCAGGCATTGCGGCTGCAGTTGGCGTTTTCGGAAAAGCGCGATATGTCTGTGAGGTGCAATCCAAATACGTAAGACCAACGTAGCCAACAAGTTTAGCGTCTGGGGCTGCAATCCCGCAGGCTGCTGTTGGCCATCCCCATTCCTACTGCAGCCACAGGAGACGAGTGCTCAGCAACTTCTGCCGGCTCGCTGCAGGAGCAGAATGAATGCTTCGTTGAATAAAGCAGAAGGATGTGAAATATATCAAGTGTCAGAGCCAGAAGGCCTGCCCTTAAAGGAGAACGGCTAGTCTTCCCACCAGACCAAGGTCTCTCCTTCCTGCAAGCCCTGACCCAAGCAGGGCCGCAGAGGGGAGTGGTGGGGTGCAGTCCGTGGTACGCCGGCCGGCCGCTGCGGTGCCCCTGCGGTGCTGAGCCCCGATTCGGCTTTCCTGTGATGCCGCAGCATCTTTTCTGTCTCATGTCTCTTGTTGTCCTAGAAACAGAGGCAAAAATTCTTCCAGACAAGCCCTTTTGTTACACTCGAGGTAGCATCTTCTGTCTCTTAGCAAAACAGTGCATGGTTGTGTAATAAAACCCTTGCCAGAAAAACAACGGTGGGTTCAAAACCTTCAAAAGAAACCTGGGCAAACTTCACACCCTCCAAACTTTCCCGAAGCCCTAAGAGCGCTGAAAGGGTCAGTAGGCACTTCCCAACCCTGCTACAAGTATGTGCTGAGCGACAGGAGGCAGTGCTCCTGTGTGCATACTATATAGGTGTATAAAAAGTATACTTTAATCTTTATTTATGTATTTGCAGTTGTATATATTGTTTGTATTTTTTATATATATATATATATGTACTCACTTCTGGCCTTGAATTACCACTCTTGAGGTAGGGGGAAGCCGCTGGAAGAGAAAGTCACCGTGCCGTATGGTACTGGCCATATTTCTCTCCTGGTGCCAGGGCTCCCCTGGAAATGCTGGGATGCTGGGGGTGGTTGTCTTTACTTGAGAGCGCAGCTCGTCTTCTGGGAGAATCGTGCCCTTGGCCGTGCTGAGCCGGGTGAGGGACGTGCTGGCTAATTCCTCTGTGGCGCAAGAAATGTCACGGCTGCATCGGGAAAGGGTGGGGACTGACAAATTTCCTGAGGCTCGCAGGACGCGGAGGCACATTCCCAGGGTCTCAGGGAATCCACAGCAAGGGGAGAAGGAGAGGAAAGCACCGTGGGAACCACGCAGCCGTTGCGCCCCAGGAGAAAGGGGACGGCAGCTCCTGCCTCCAGCAGGGCCTGGTGGGAGATGGTGAAATAACAGGTGACCTTCAGGCTGGCAAGAAGGTTTGATAGCCACGGCGCCGACCGCATCCCGCTCCCGCGGAGAGCAGCGGGTGTGGGGCACCGCTGAAAATCTGGCTTTTCACGCTTTCCTTTTGGAAAAGGAAATAAACTTTCCCCTACTCCCCCCTCCAAGCAATGGCTCGGAGGGCTTTGGCTTTCAGCACAAAGCCAAAAACCAACAGCTCTGCAGATTCCGTTGCCTGAAATACCCGTTTCCCGCTCACCCCCGACGCTGACCGCGCGGTGACCCATTGTCGCACGGGCTAACCGCGCTGCACTCGGGCTGGCTTGGGTGGCCGTCTCAGTGGAGACGTGCTCTGTTAAGAGCGGCCATAGCTGGTCGCCGATGACGCCC
The DNA here is from genome assembly GCA_013398225.1 of Steatornis caripensis. Taxonomy (NCBI): domain Eukaryota; kingdom Metazoa; phylum Chordata; class Aves; order Caprimulgiformes; family Steatornithidae; genus Steatornis; species Steatornis caripensis. The sequence goes on along the minus strand of VZSC01000032.1, from coordinate 13,408 downwards.
TGCTGCCAGCGCGTGGTATTTTTGTACTCGGGAGGGTTTTTTGCGTGCAAGCGTATTCTGTATCTCAAGAAGCCTCAGAGCAAGGAGTCTTCTTGTTGCACTCCTGAGCACATCGGCAAGACAGCACCATATTCTATGGGGAAACTTAGATAGGGTTATTATCTCGTCTGAAGCGGGGAGGCCGCTGGAGAGACCAAAGGGCCTGCTTGGTTATAATTCAACCGCTCGACGCGCTGAGACAGCTCCGCTCTCCTCCCCAAAGCAGCTCGGCTGCTCGGTGTACGACGAACGTGTGACTTTCCAGAACTTTAAGACACATCTTTAGAAAACCCGGCGTGGAACCAGCACACACAAACCCAGAAACCGTCTCGGTTGCTATTCCTGGGTCAGCCCCTGAAGATGGTCTCAGCGCCATGGGAGCTTCCGAGCTTCAGGAGTAAATCTGGAGGCGGGCTGAAACTCTGCAAGGGGTGGAGGAGGTGGGCCCTGAGCAGCTGGTCTGGAAGAGCTCCCCAGTACGAAACCATGCCCTGGATGCTTTCATCCATCTCAGTTGGCGGAAGGCGTGGAGAACCCTTGGTAGGGTGGGGGATCAAGGGATCACACGGGTGTGTGGGTGCAGAGCTAGAGGTTTGTTTGTTTTTCACAGTAACAGCTCTGCCTTTACGAGTGAAAAGAGGTTTCCGATCGTGTTACGAGCTGCTAAAGGTAGAAGGACTTGAAACTCAAAATCTTTTTATTAAAAGAAAGATAAACATCCTCACTAGTGGCAAATGAACCTCTGCTCAGTTCGCGGCCGATTAGGATCTCGGAAGGGTATCCGAGCTAATAAATAAGATATGTATCTCCTGAGAACAGCTTTTGTTGTGTTCTCGTACAGGTCTTTGTTCCTCCTGCACTGCAAGGTCTCCAGGGCATGGCCCGTGTTCTGGAGAGCCAGATGTACTGTCTGCTTTCAGGAGTTCGTAATTATGAGGAATATGTCAAAACAGCAGAAAACTTCATTTTAAAAACCCAATTACAGCTGCCGAGTGACGGCTACGTACTCGTGTGTTGCGTCACCTCTTAATCCCAGCAGCTCGGGTGCGGAGAAGCAGGTAGTCAGGGATGTTGTGAACGTGTAAGGGTGTTGTGAACATGTAAGGATGTTGTTGTGAACACGACGAGGTCCACGCGAGCTGGAGATTTTTCTGACTACAAGTAGAAATTAACGCACGTTTCGTGGTGGAGCAGCAGCCCCGAGGTACGTTTTAGAGCAGCCGTCTCGTGCCCTGCGGCCTGATGCGTGGGTTATCCTTTCTCACGACCAGTAGGACATTTCTCAAGAGCTTCTGGATAAAGAAATATAAAGGTAACCGCATGTCCGCCCCACTGCGGGATGTGCTTGGTGCTGGGGCTGTGCTGGCACGGGCACGGCTGGAGCACCCGCGCCGGTGGAGACCTCCGGGACGGGACGTTGAGCCTGATGCCGCCACAGCCGTCCTCGTGCCTTGGCGGGCCTCGGAGGAGGGGCACGGGCCCGCAAGGCAGGGGGGGCTTTCGGCTGGGTTTTTCGGGAGCTAGGATGGGAAAAGCAGGCAGAGGGAGGAGGAGGTGAGGAGTTTCCTAAGCCCCCTGCGGCAGCAGGCACCTGCTTCTTCCCAAACCGGCTGGACCTGTCTCCTTCCCTTCGCCTCTCCGGGGTTTTCGGGCGCTCAAAGCCCCGGGGCTGAAGGTCTCGAGGTGCGGGGCTGCGCCCACCTCCCGCGCCAGGCCGAGCTCTCCCTGCCCGAAGAGGGGTCGCTTCCCCGATGGCGCTGGGGTCGTGCGGGGCAGCGGGGTGGGTCGGTCGGACGGGCCTTGGGGTATGGCTGAGCGCTCCCGCACGGAGCGAGGCCGCCCGCGCGCAGCCGCGGCTGGAGGAGCGCGGTGCGCTTCGGGGCTTTGGGGGGTTTCAAAAAAGGATAATTTAAGGTTTATTTTAAAAGGCGTGGTAACGGGTTAAGGCTTTTTTTTAAATAAAAGGAGAATTTAAAATTTTTTGAAGTTATTTTTAAGAGTGGGGTTTTTTTTTTTTAAAAAACGAGAATTTAAGACTTTAAGGAAAGGGAGAGTTTATGGTTCTTTTTCACAAAAGCAAACAGGAGACTTTAAGACTCTTTTTTTAAAGGAGAATTTTAAATTTTTTTTTTAAAGGCGCACTCAAGGCTTTTTTAAAAAGCAGCATGTGAGAGTTGGGTGTCTCTCACGGAGGAGTTCACTCTGCCGAGGGGGCATCGCGGGCGCCCTCGCTCCAACCGCCAGGCGGGGCCGCCTTCGGGGCGTGGCGCGCGGGGCGGCGCTCACCTGGCCCGGGGGCGGGGCCGGCGGAGGGGAGGGGGGGCGGGGCCCCGCGGGGGCGGGGCGGCGGGAGGG
>VZSC01000032.1:0-10560 GCA_013398225.1 Steatornis caripensis | reverse complement strand
CCGGCCCCAGCTCCCCAGGGAAGGGGCGGCGTGGCCGCGCCGCTGGGCGCCGAAAGCGGCCGCGTGGGGTCTGAGCCGCCCGCGGGGCGAGGCCGCCTCTGCGGAGACCTCTGCAGCTCCTCGAGGAGACGGGCTAAATCCCTCGAGGAGAGCCTGGCCCCTCGCTGCGTGCCTCTGACGCCTTCTGCGACAGACTCTGCCGGCCGGCTGTTTCGCACCTCGCTCGTGGCCCGCCGCGGGCGGAAGAACGAACTCCCCTCCCCGTTCTGTCCGTGCCCTGCGACGGCGCTTTGTAACGGAGCGTTAAAAACCCAACTGCAGGTTAAAAACCCCAAGCCACGGCGGTTTGAGGGTGGTGTCGCGTGGAGGAAGGGGTCGCGGCCCCGCGCCTCTCGCTCAAACAGCGGCTGCGTCCGGCGCAGCCCGTGGCGCTCCCCTCGGGACGGGCGGTTTCAGGAGAAAGTAGGAAGAGGCAGGTGGAAATGGGTGACAAACGACCCGAAGCGGCGCGACAGGAGCTTTGGCTGCTCCTCGCAGTAAGCCGGGGCCGGCTCCCAGGGATGCCGGCGCTAACGGCGCGCTCGCCGGCCATGGCTCCGTGCTCTGCCGAGACTTGCCAGGCAGGCACCGGGCCCCAGGAATGTGTGGCAGCACGAATGCCGGAGCTCAGCGGTCAAAACGGCAGGGCACCGGATCTGGCCGGGATGGGGCGGCGATGCTGCGTGCACCTGCCCGCTCGCCTCGCGGGGTGGCTGTGTGGGGTCGCACCCCTCACGCAGCAAGAATTGCAGCTCCTCTTAGGGAGACGAGAGCAAAGGCGTGTGCGCGCGTGCCGTATCCGCAGCGCTAGTGAGCGGGAAGCATGTCCGCATGCTGCTTGCCTTCCTTACCAGGCAGTGCCGGCGCTGGGTGTTCGGGAAGGGGCTGCGGGGAAGGCTGGGTGCTGTTACGTTCTGCTGGTGCCGCTGGAATGCCAGGAATCCTCCCGCACCCTGGTTATCTGCCGGGAGAGCCTGAGCACTGCGCCTGGCCTCCCTCGGCATAGCTCGGCTGGCTTCCCCACGCCCTCTTGAAAGAAATAGCATGGAAATCGAGAAGCTGCGCACATCTTCCTAAAGCTTTTCTTCCACTTTTTCATGGAAAGCTGCGAGGCCGGGGAGCGCGGCTCACAGCGCCTGCGGGTGCCCGGCACCCTGCCAGCGTTGAGCACCGCAGAGCCAGGAGTCCTGCACTCTGATATTTCCTGGCGAGGGGATACCGGTTGCTCTAAAACCTAAAACTCTTTGCAAATCAGCGCGAGAGAGACGGGGGGGGTTAGCTGTACCCAGGGCTTGAAGCCTGAAGGACTCCAGCAGCAGTCTGACCCTGAGGTAATGAAACAACTTAACGACTAAGTCTGGTTTATTTTAAATTCTTTTTTTTTTTCCCCTTATGCGTAAGAAAAGCGAGTTACAGCTGCGCTCAGGCGCTCGGTAGCTTCGGGTACCCGCAGGCCTCAGCGAGCGTGCCGGGGAGCTTGCCGGGCTTGACCAAACCTTTTGGCAGCAGGTAGCGGCCGGCCAAAGCCGAGCGGCAGCGGCCACTCTGAATCATCCCGGGGCGCTCGCTTCCCTGCTCTTTGAAATACCACTTGGCCAAAAAAGGTAGCACGGTGTAATTGCTGGAAATAGAGGGATTCGCTGCGCCTGGGCAAATAGAGGAGCTTCTGTGCCGAAGCAATTTGGGGACTCAATGTAAAATGGCGTTGGGCGGGAGCTGGTCTGCTCCGGCAGCGTGTGTGGTGTCCGCGTGTGTCGTGGTCGCCTTCGCCACCGCCGCGGAGAAATAGCGCCCGAGGGCGTCTGCTAGGGTCCGCCCTGTTCGCCTCATCTACGTTCTCTCTGCCCTGTCCCATTTGTGGCATCCGTTACGGGAAAAACCTCCACTGGCGGCTTGGGAGCGATGCGAGCCCACGTGCTGCTGTCCCTGCCGTGTCTCAGGAGCGGCGATGCTTCGGGTCCGGACCCGGACAAGGGGTCGATCCTCCCCGGCTGGGAGGCGTGATGTGCGTGCCGAGGCTCCGGAGCAGAGTGTTTCCTTGAGTCGTGCGATGTCGGGCACTGTGGTGAGCCGGGAGGGAGCCTAGGTGCTGCCTGACAGCGGGGTGCTCTGTGCCCGAGTGTAAATAAAGGCGTGAGGGACGTTTTAAGTATTGGCTCTGCGTGCACGTGCTGTTTTGAAGAGCATCTTTTCAAGGGACGTTCCTTGATCTGTCCCAACTTGTCCATGCCCTTGTAAACCTGTGTAGCCAAATTAAGGCGTAAGCGTGTCTCCACGGAAGGTTTTTAACAAAACACTATTATTGTGAATGATTGCCTACAATTTTGTGTCCTTCCATCTTTCAGATGCCAAGTTCACGAGCTTCTAAAAGCAGCTGATTATCTGGCTTTTTGTGGACTGGAGTCAGCACTTTCTTGAGGGCTGGGGTGCTTCCAGCTGCCCTGGGCTAGTCATCTAGAATAACTCGTTGTTTCGAAAAAAAAAAAAAAGGAGAAAAACAAAAAAGGCACAAAAACCACAAAACCCTAAAACCTCGCTTCTTACCTGAAGACATGGGTGGATCAGCCCTGAGCTGGAAACTTTGGGGCGGTGGAGCACTGCGTGAGTTTGGGAAGGCTTCGTAACCCCGCTGCAGCGCAGGGCTTGCTGGAGCTGGAGTCTTGGGAGCCGCGTGTTCAAACGTCCCCGTGTGCCCTCCAGTGCCCCCCGAGTGCCCGGGAGGATGTCGGTGGGACGCTGCGGCGCTCTCAACGGCGTTTGGGAGCCCAGGGTCCCCCACGGAGGACCCCCGTGATGTTAGCCCTGTGCTCCTGAGCGCGGGGGCTGTGGAGGCACCTGTAGCGTCCCGAAGGAGAGCAGCTGGGTCAGCAGAGAAGCCCGGCGAGCGGCAGCCTCCGCTTTGCTCCGTGCTTTTTCTGCCAGCCCGGACAAGCCGTTGGCAAGGGGTGGGAGCGCGTAGCTGGTGGTGTGGAGCTGCCCGGCTGAGGGATCACAGGGCGAGCCTGTTTTTTTTTTTTTTTTATTTAGGGTTCTTGCTGATTCAATGATTCCTGCTGGGAATGTTGCTTTCCCCAGGAGGTGTCAGTGTGCCACAGGGCGCTGGCCCGGGCCCCTGTGCGCTTGCCCCAGGTGGCTGGTGGTGTGCAGGCGGGTGGGTGAACACCACGGATGTCTCTAGATAGGAGTAGAGATGGGTTGAGTTGGGTTTTTTCAGAGGCTTCGTGGTTGCTGTTTTCGCTTGCTGGTTTTTAGTTTGTTTCCCAAGTTCCGGCAGCGTTCGGAGGTGGCAGCGCTCCCTCCTGCAAAGAGCCAAACGTAGCCGCGGCGGGAAGGCTGGGTGGACCGGGCGATGGGCTTTTACCTCTTTGCATCTCGTGATCGGTGCCGGCTGGTTCCTGCAACACGAAGCCCCCTGCTTCTCTGAGGGACAACTTGAGCTTAGTTAATTGTCAGCAAGCAGCTCGTGGTCTCCTTGGGCTCTCGACCAGCACGCCCGGGTCTCGGCTTAGTGGTTTGCGCCTGTAGAAAGTCAGGTGTTTCCCGTCCTTGCTTTGAGGACGTCTCTCCTTCCTCTCCTCCCTGCCACGATTCCTCTGGGACGGGGCTTTCTCAGGGCAGCTCATCGAGTCCTCGGGGTCACGTCCCAAAGGGGTGGCTCTGCGAGGCTTTCCCGGGGCTAACCCAGCCTGCGCAGCAGCTTGTACCGCCTGGCCGTGCCTGGTCCGGGGTATTCCCACCTGCCCCCACCATCGGTGGGGAAAAAAAGCTGCGTCTTTACACGGATTTGTACCGCGGAAAGGATTCCCGTAGGGTTTGGGGGTGGGTTTTTAATTAAAAAGGAAAAAAAAAGTCCTTCGCTATTGCTCTTTGTAGTCTTTTAAAAATCTTACAAACCCAGCGTCTTGTGTTGCAAAAGGACGTTTGCTCTCCCGCTCTGGCAGGGAAGTATCACTGGGACCCAGGGGCGGAAGCACGAGAAACAACATCGCTGCGCGCCTTTGCGATGCTGCGTGCCGAGGACGCGTTGTCCCTCAGATCTGCTTCGCCCCGAGTAATTTTTGGAGTGTTTTAACGGGGTTTGAGGGTTGCGTCGGCTGCGACGTTGGCCTTGGGGCTGTCCTCTTCATTTGGCTTTTTAGCGACCTGCTGGGAGCGTAAAGAAGTTGGGGCAGGNACAACATCGCTGTGCGCCTTTGCGATGCTGCGTGCCGAGGACGCGTTGTCCCTCAGATCTGCTTCGCCCCGAGTAATTTTTGGAGTGTTTTAACGGGGTTTGAGGGTTGCGTCGGCTGCGACGTTGGCCTTGGGGCTGTCCTCTTCATTTGGCTTTTTAGCGACCTGCCGGGAGCATAAAGAAGTTGGGGCAGGAGGCTCAAAAGGCTGAGTTTCCCCAAAGTGACCCCAGGTGAGCATCAACTGCATGAGGATCAAGCTCCTAAGTGCTTCTGAAAAACCAAGATGTTTTTACTGCGCCTCCCTCTCCGCACAGGCAGGGGGGCCGGCGTAGTCCCTGGGCCCTGTTCCCACCCCGCCTTGGTCCTTCAGGTGTCACCAAGCGCCGGTGGAGCCCTTGACCCCCAGCGTTTGGAAGGAGGACGCCTACGTGTGGAGTGGGAGATGGAGCCTTTTGCTGGCATCGGAACCCCTTCACCCAGAGGTTCGCCGCCTCCCCGCCAGGCGGTTTGGGGGATTAAGGTTGGTCGTGCAGCCGTGATCTCCGTCGCTCGTTGAAGGACAGCGACTTGTTATCCCCCGATGGATGGCCCCTTGCGTTTTAGTGTCAGACGGGGGGACTGAGTTGCCTCTCCAGAGGTGTGCCTCCATTTTAGTGCTTTAAAGAGTTTATTCCCTCTGGGTGGGTTCAGGCGGGGATTGATAGCACCTCCGCCTAATTAATCATGTGCCAGGTAGCGTGAAAGCAGAGACTTCTAAAATACCCGAGTGTCTCATCAAAGGTTTCAGCCTGGATCGCTTCTGGGTTTCTCGTTTATTTGGCTCGGTGTCTGCGTGCGAGAGAGAGAGAGAGAAAGGAAGGAGCAATTTCAGCTCTCGGCAAATGATCGCTAAAGGCCCTTTTAATCCTACAAAGTTATAAATAAATACCCGTGGCGGCATGCACCTGCATATTCATCAGCGCATCCTCTCCTCCGGAGACCCAGCAGTCCGTCCTTGGCGTGCGGCCGCTTTGCGAAGCAGGGTAGGAAACTGCGAGTTATTCTGGAAATGGAAAATAAAATCCAGACGGTTTATCCTTGGGTTTGCATTTGCCGATTTGTTAATTACCGTCTCCGCTGGGATGAGAATTGGAGTGGAAAGGAGATCGCTGGTGGCTGACACCAGCTCTTCTGAAGGAGGCTGGAAGGCAGGTTGGGGGAAGAGTATTTGTAGGTCGTCTGGCTTTTTCGTGTCCCTGGTCCTGCTTGGAGGAGAAGTGCAGAGCCTGAATTTTCCTGTAATCCTACGGAAGTGAAATCGTGGATCGCTTTGATGTGAGAAGGAGAGAGCGGCAGGTCAGCGCGTGTCTCTGCTTGCCGTGTAGGTGGCCGAGGTGCGTCTCGTCCTCTGGGCTGGACCACGCGAGCATCGTGAGGAAGCGGCGCTTGGAGGGTCGTTTCTGACTCTTCTGGAGGCGTTGGGAGAAACAGCTCCTGTTGGTTGGGTTTTCCCCATTTTGACCTCGCCCTTGAAGGCAGAAAAAAATGGGAGTTTGGAGGGAATTACACCACTTCTGCTCTTTGGCCGGGGAGGAGAAAGCAGGTACTTGGGGTACGTTGGAGTGTTCCCGAGGCTTCAACAGGCTCTCGCGTCTCCAGATTTGCAGCATTCCTCCCTCCTGCGTGGTGAGAAATGTGAGCTGTTTTCTGACTGGGGGAATGGGCTGAGTGTGGCAACGGGGGAATATTCACAAATCGCATCATGCTTTCGCTGGTGACCACTGCAGAAGGCGAATGCGGTGGAGATGCTGGACCTGCTGGCGGGTGCACGCCGGGGTTGTGTTTGTGTGCGGACGGTCTGGAAAACACCCCTCGGAGCTTGGCTTTTAAGGGCTGGATTGAGAGCGGTCCCCCGAAGGCCGTGGGCGTTTGGGCCTCTTGGAGCCGCCGCACTGGGGCTCGCGGCTGGGCAGCGGCTGCAGCTACAGCGGCGCCTGGACAGCTGAAGAGCAAGCACCGATTTTTGTTGTGTTAAACTGAAAGGCAACGGTTTTAGGGAAAAACTGGGAGGCGGACCCAACCCTGAAAGGTTTTCAAGTCCAAGCCCTAATCCTCAAGGCTGATTTAGGCCAGCCTAGAGCCCAAAGGTACCCGGAGCCAGCCTTGCCCCCGTGCTGGGAGCTCAACACCCAAATACTTCCCCAGCCCACGCTGGGCTCGACGTCCGGTCGGGTTCACTTGCAGTGTGATGGCGCAAGAGCCTTTCCTCTTTTCCTTCTCATCTGCGCGTTGTTGCTAATTTGCCTTCGCCCCCTTGAGAAGAAACCGTGAATTTGCTCTCAGCTGCCTTCGTGAAGTCGCTCTTCGCTTGCGCATCTGGGGCTGGCGGTGATGGTTACGGCAATAGCAGGTGCTGCCGACGCTTCCCCTGCAAACCTTCATCTTCATGGCAGGCTTTACCAGCCAGCCCTGCCAGCTCTTCCCCTGTGGACGGTAACCGTCAGTGCTGCGAGGGAGAAACACGATGCGTTAAGGCGAGGAAGATGATCCTTCCCCTTCCAGGCTGAAACGCTGTAATGTGAGTGTGTGCAGTAGGTGGAGGGTTGGGGGGGGTTTTGCCTCTTTTAATTTATAATGAGCTTCCAGTTGCTCATCTGCAGGGTGGACTGCCTAGTAAACATCCCCGAAATGCCGTCACTGCCTGCCATCCTTGAAGTTTCAACGCGGCTCTTGACGCTGGCCCACCGTGGCCACAGATCTTGGCTTAAGAAGGGGGGCAAAACGTCGCCCGGCTCTTTTCCAGTGTTGTTTCCGAAGCTTTCGTGTGGATTCGATGCTGTAGCAGACCCAAAAGCTTGAGTGGGAGAAACAGTGAGAGAAATCCTTGCATGTGCAGCTGGGGTGGGGTAAGCTTCTTCCGTATCAGCCAGGGCGTGAGCCTCCCTCCTCCCCTAAATCCCTGCCAAAGGCTGACACCCCGAGGCCCGTCCCCATCCCACATTGCAGCCCTGGGCAGGATTTGTCCCCAGTTCTACCTGCCCAGCTCAGCATCAGCCAACCTCTCCGGCACACCCCGGGCATGTTAGCATGGGACTGTCATTTTGGGGAGTAAGAGGAGCAGAAAATCCCCAAGGCTCTATTTCGCTCCTAATGGGGAGTTGCTGGCGCGATGCTTGGGGCTCTGCAGAAATCTGCCTCTTTGGGCAGTTCCTGCAAGGTCCTGATGCGTGGGACGCGCGTGCCCCTCGGCGTGCCGGGGGGCTTTCATCTGTGGCTTCAGGCTCAAGTGATGCTTCAGCCCTTAAGCGATGCAGGTGCCACAGGACTGAGTTTCCCTGGTCTCGGCCGTTTCGTCTGCCTTGGGTGCAAAAAGCCCTTGAAACATGGATGTAACTTCTGCGGGTGCCGGGTGCGCGTTGCGTGTCGTAAGGCGTCCCCAGCAGAAGCCGCTCGCTATCGAAGCGCGACGGAGCCTGGCAGTGCGCGTGGGCCGGAATCCATCCGCACACTCCAGGGCGCGTTCGCAGGGGTTGTCCCTGTCCGCAGCTAGAGTTCCTCCGGCTGAAGGAGGAGAGAAAAGCAGAGTCTGCGAAGCCCTCGCGCGTTTGCGGAGTTACTGATTTCAGTGATTTGCTGATTTTTAGGGTTTGCTCTCAGGCATGCCACGGCAGAGCAGGGAGCTGGGCGTGACGGGGGGACCGAGGGTGCAGGGGCTATTATGGCCACCCCTAAGAAAGCCGCTTGGGTGTGAAGTAGAGCCCGGTGCCTGCTCCTTCCTTGCTCCTGGGTGCTTGCGGCCGCCTTGCGCAAGAGCTGGTGGCTTCGATAGGCCTGGGGGTGAGTAACGCTTGCACGCCCTCGCTGTGACACAGAAGGATGAAGAGCCTCTTCTCTGGGCTTCGACTGCTCTGGTAGGACTCGTTTGTCACCTCCGGAGCTCGTTTAACCCCGTCAGCTCTTTGCGCCGGGATGAAGTAACTGATTTGCTGCCCCGGGCTGGAGCCCTGCGCCTGTGTCCTGCCCGCACCCTCGTGGCCCCCGAGCCGCAGGAGAGGACGATGACCTCTTTGGTAGGCGGCCGTGTTGGCAGCTTTGCACCGGGCCGGGAGCTGGCGTCCCGTCAGGATGCCAGGGCCAGCGTCCTCAGGACAAACACGGCACTGTGGAAGGGTCTGCACCGCGTGGCTGTGGGCCGGGCTTTGCCAGAGTCTGCTGCATGGACGGCTCGTGTAGAGCCATGGCCGATCATCTCCATCCACCGATGGAGACCCTGCTAGCCCAGGAAGGGCCGCAGCGTCGAGCCTTGCCGTGGCTGATCATCTCCACCCAGCATGGGCACCGCCAGCCTGGGGAGTGCCGCGGCAATCTCCACCCAGCGCGGGACCTGCCAGGAACATCAACCCTTGGCCGTGGCCTCGACCTTTGGCTGAGACGTCACCTTCTGGCCCGGGATGGACACGGCGTGGAAAGCCCACCAGAGCTGCCCTACCTGCAACAACCCCCCAGCCGAGGGCAGGTGATGCTGCTCCAAAAGAGGGTCCCGAGGCAGGAGGGCACTGTCGATGGGCTGGAAGGGAGCCTTGACCGCGGCCCATCCTCTCCGACCTGCTGCAGGATGAGTGCCATCAGGAGGCTTCGGTTCCCTGTGTGTCTTCTCCGTGTTGGGTCGCCTCTCCGCACCCGAGTAACGGGGAGGCTTCCGTCCCACCAGAGGGTTTCAGCACGTGGGCAAGCACCACCTCTTCTTCCCTTTGGTGCCCAGAAGCTGGGCCCGGAGCTTCGGGCAGGAAGAGACCTCAGGAAGCGTTAAGTAGCTTCTGGATGCGTCAGCGCAGCAGCTGATCCGGGGCGGTGAGTCACGGCCGGCGTGCAGGATGGTGGCGCGGGGCCACTCCTCTCCCCTCACCGCTTGCTGTTTACTCGTCCGCTGGGGTTTTTCTTCCGCCTGTGTCCGTGTGCAGCCCGCACGAGCACCACCCCCAGCATCGGGCAGGAGAGGAGCGGTCAGGTTCAAAGCAGGAATAAAACGACGGCGAGTACCCCAGCATCCAGCCAGGGCGCATCCGAAGGGATGCAGGGCCCCTGGTTCCCGCGGACGCCTTGGTCCTCCGTGGACGGTGGGGTCATCCCAGCCTGCTCTCAAGTACATCTTAATTTATTAATTATGAGTCTTTATAACCCTACTCCCAGCCCAAATCCTGACCCAAAACGCTACTCTCCTGGCTTTTTGCGGTTTTTGTGAGGCTTGCCGGGAAGCTCTCCCGGTGCCGCTGCTCTCCTGCGCAGCCCCATGCCCAGCTCTCTGCCCAGGGCTGGGCGTAGCAAGGGAGGCGAGCGAACCCCCAGAAACGGGTGAAACCTCGGCACTAGCGGGATGCTCAGCTCAAAACCTTCCTGCTGGGCCCAGGCAGCGCTCAGTAGGAGCCCTGGTAGAGGCGTTTGGGACGCTTTGGGATTTGGGCTGCAGCCGGCCTTGCTGTTGGGTGCAAAATTTGTGGGTTTTTTCCCTAACCAAATATTCGTTTTTTTCGTGTGTGTGGCGAAATGTGGGAGAAGGGCGCTTGCAATGTTTGCGGTCCTGGGCTGGAAGGTGCCGTCTCGGCACCCGGTGGTCCCTGTGCGGGACGGGGAGGGTCCCTGCAGATCGGCGGTGGCTCTCGCGTCTCTAAGGAGGGCGGCTGGCCACTGTTCTTCGCTGGCCGTGTGTTATTTCAGGTCCAGGGAGATCGCTGAGCCCTTGCAAATCCCGGCCGCCGTCGGGATGGCGGTTTGCAGGAGCCGCACAAAGCGTGCGTCCTCTGGCCCGTGCAGGAATCCTCCTTCATCTCCTCTTCCTTTAGCCCGACAGCTTCGGGGAGGCCGGGAGACGGCAGCGCCAGGAAACAGAACAAAGCTGTGAGATCTGAGATTGTAAATTTTTTAAAAAAAAAAAAATTTTTTTTTTTCCCCTTGGTGTCAGCATTTGAAATTCCAACTCCTAGTTAGGAAATCTGTCGAAGTGGTGGTATGAATCATCCCTACCCTCAATTTTAGAACCCATCGCACGGGGAAGGGAGCAGAAAATTAGTCACTTTGTTAATCCGCTTCCAATAAAAATGATTTAGAAATGCATAGCGAGGAGCGGGGGGGGGGAATAAGGATAAAATGAGAGTGGCTTTTGGGAGCGGCTGTCACGCGTCCTGGCACCCGCAGCCACCTGCTCGCTTCCCCGTGCTGTGTTTGGGGCAGGCAGCAGCGCCTGGCAGCTGCCTGCGCTTCCGCTCGTGATCAAAGTGACCTCCTGGGGCAAGTACAGAGGCGGCTGGAAACCAGCCTCGCGCCGAGCAGCGCTTCTGCCCCAAGAAAAGCGATTCTCACCTCAAAAGGG
>VZSC01000031.1:0-22183 GCA_013398225.1 Steatornis caripensis | reverse complement strand
AAGGCTTCGAAAAACTTGTCTGGTACATGGTAAACTTAAAAAACCCCTTTACTTAGTGCTAGCNAAGTGTTTTTTACCAGTGCTGCTTCCTCTGATGTTGTCACCTAGAGGTGGGACGGTCCTACGTGGAGGTTTGAGGTACGTGGCGCACCCTCCCTCCCCGGATCAGTCGCCATCAACCCAGTGGTGGGTGTTACGGGAGTAGTATGGGCTAAACAAAAGCTTTTTATGTCAGTAGCAACGTGCCACGGAGAAAGGAAAATCTGTAAGGCTTCGAAAAACTTGTCTGGTACATGGTAAACTTAAAAAACCCCTTTACTTAGTGCTAGCTTGACCTTTGTGCTTCGCTAAACTGCGGTTTTAGTCCGTACGTAAGTTGCGATTGCTGTGTGCTATTGCTGGGTGAGCAGTGTTCTGAAACAGTACGTGTGCCTTCAGCTGAGAAAAGTCCACAGCGTCCTCGAGCAGGTGTCGGGCCGCGGAGAGAGCGGGGATGTCGAGTGTTGGAGGCAAGGAAATAAAAAGCCAAGTGTGGTATCAGCAAAGATATTCATCTTCAAGGCACCGTGAATTTGTACCGGCTAAATAGATATTACGTGTTAGTAGTCATTGCGTTACAAAACCCTTGCGGCAGCTTCATTATTGCTTTTTATTTTGCTGATTGCACGTTAACGGTCTCTGTTCAGCCACCTGCGTGCCTGGGCACTCGCTCATTCTGCCTGCGAGAACGAGCGTGGCAGTTAAAGGGGGAAGGGTGCCAGGATCCTCGGAGGAGGTCCTTGACCGTGATAGACGCGTTCAATAAAGTGGCTCAGCCTGCTGAAATGACCTCTTTACTTTTAGTCCATCCGATAACAAAGTTAAACCAAGCCGCGTCTACGTTTCATGGGATCGTGTCGATGTTTCACTCTTCCGCGGAGCGCGAGCGGAAGTCTCTTGCTCGGGGTGCTCTCGCAGCTGGCGCGGCCAGCGGGGTGTGCGTCGCTTGGGGTGCCGATCGCCGTCATCAGAGGGATCTCTCCTTGCTAGCAGCTCAGCCCGTGCAACCGCAGAGGCCGCACAAGGAGTGAGCCTCACAGGGCTGCGAGCCACGTGTGTTCGGAGCGCCGGTCTCCAATTCGTGCCCTTGTTCAGAGCTGCACTACAAAACGCAGGAGAGCAGCCCTTCTCTGGAGTGGTGTGGCTTAAATACGAGTGGCTTAGATAGGTGTGTTCAAGAGCTGGTTGGGCAAATCCGCTCCGACCTCCTTCTGTTTTGCATTCATATATGTCATTTTTGGGTTCCACGTTTTGACCTTGTGGCAATGTGTTGTGCATCAATAACGTGTAAAGACAAACGTGTGTATGTGAAGACAGATACAAAGCGCTGCAGCCGTTTGTTCGTCTGCTTTAGCTTTCCATACGCAGTGTTTATCAACTGCTATTTTTATCTATTTGTATTATCTTAGAAAGAAAAGGGGTTTTTATTAACCAGTGCTCCAATGCAGACAAAAAAAGACAGTGCCCAGCCTGAAAAAAAAAAAGACAAACCCCACAAAGGATCCCCAGCTTGCGTGTCACCATAGTTACCCGACAAAAAACCCATCGTGAGCTCAGTCAGACTCGGCTCCCGATGAGGAGATGACAGTGTATTAAGAGATACCTTGTGTTTTTAATATGCACTTATGAACTCTTCATCTTCAAAACAGAAAAATATGAAGAACGATAAAATATATACGTGAAAGCATTTTCTGTTACGAAGTATTCCTCGTTTAAGAAGTACGCCTGTACTTTCACGTGCTCAGGCTGCAGGAGGGCTGTTATTTACAACAGCAAGTGGAATTCAAAAAACGTACGAGAAGAAAGCGTGCCCTTTGCAGTCTATTGTTTTAAAATTGTTTTAAAAAGCCGCATTTCAAACTTGTTAGCGCATTTTATCGGTGTCTTTAAACGCTCTTGAAGATGGACCGGGACAAGTAGCGTACGCGCTCGAGTCTGCACCCTCGAGAGCGACTTTGCCGAAGTGCGGGGAAAGTCCCCTACGGCTGGTAAGGCCCTGAAGGCCGCCAGATTCGCTAGCACGGTTAATCTTCGTCGTATTTCTGTGTAGACAGAGAAAGTGAGCTACGGGTGTAACGGCTTTATCATGGAGTCTTTAGCACGTTCCTGCTTTTCGCAGTGCGGGAGCCGGCCGCTGCTCGCCCCGGGGCGGGATGGAAGTCGGTCAGGGCGCGCGGGCTCCGGCTGCGCCTGGCATTTGTCGTGCGCAGGGCCTTCGTGTTCCTGTGCCCGCGGGCGGTGAGACAGCGCTGCCTTTGTCGGCCCTTCTTTGGGCCTTCTGCCGCGGCCCGTCCACCCCCCGTCTCGGCGCGCCCTCCGCAGCAGACCCAGCCCTCTCTGCTTCTGTCCAGCTTATAACCAGCTTCTGGGGCCAATCAAGCAGGGAAGGTTTGGGGACTACATTCAAGAAAAAAGGAAGCAAATGCCTGTTTAGGAAGAGGAGCCCAGTGGCAGGGTCTGCAAGCTTTTCGGTTGGTTTTGACTTTTTTTTTTTCGGTCTGTTACCAACGTGTTCTTTAAAGCAGCTGAAGCTCCTGACCTCGTCCTCCGTACAGGGCTGGTGAGAAGTCTGCCTTCGTCCCGAAGGGATGCCGACTGGTGCCCGGGCAACGCTACGCGTGCACACGTCTGTTCTCACAGCGGATCTGGTCAGAACTTGTCCTTCTCTGCTCACGTCCACCCTACACAACCCACCGGTTTACTTCGACTGACTGTCCAAACACGTGCTTTAGGAACTTTTAGCACAAGAATATTATTAATGCATCTCTCCATCAGCTCACAGCTGCTGCAAGCACCACGTTGCCTGTCCAGAGCCTATTTTGTCCTTGGTTTTTCACCTTGTGACTAAGGGAAACATCTGATCTTGTCTCCATTATAAATAAATTCCAACTGACTTTACATAATAATGCTAAAAACCTGGCTATACTTTTTTTTTTTATGGGGTGGTGGTGGGGAGGAGCAATAATTAGGGGAGAAATTGGAGCGTAGAGACCCTGGAGGCTGCACCGGCGGGCAGCAGCTTCTGAAGGTGACGCTCTCCAGGTCTCTCCGGGAGTGCAGACGTGGGGTGGTCTGGGCCAGCGTCGCTGCTGCTCCTGGCCCTGGGGGCCGCGGGGGCAGCCCGAGCCCCCGTGGTCCTGCTTAGGAGCGGGGACAGGGTGCCAGAGCTGCTGTGCCCCGGAGACGTGGCGGTGCTGGTGGGCCAGCAGCCCACCCTGGCGATGTCTCCTCGGTGCCGCCCCATGCCCGGCGTGCCGGCCCGGAGTGTTTCTTGAGGCCCTGTCCCATTCGTCCGGACTCACCGTTGGAAAATTCGCTTGGGCCTTTGCGACGCGCAGGCAGCTGCAACATCGTAACGCGCCTCTTGCACGGGCGTTTTGTGTGAATTGGTTTGGATTTCAGCTTTGAAGTGGAGCCATATAAAAAAGCCATGTTCTTATTTGTATATCACAAGCCTGCCGCAAACTTGGGGCGTTATCTCAGCTTCACAAAAACGTAAACAGCAGCAAGCAGACAAATCTCTAAAAAAGCTGAGTTCTCCTGAGCTGAACCTGAAATCTTGGCTCTGGAGCAGATGGCTTTCTGAAGTGTGTAACACGTGAGGAAGGGGTTTTTTTAAAGATGAGTGAAACCAAAACTTCACTTTAAGGTAAATCATCGAGGGGAGTGTAACTTGTATCTGCTTGCGAGGATGTGTTCCGGGACCGTGGGCCAACGGAGAGGGTGTCTGGGGAGAAGGGAGGACCGCAAAGCAAAATGTCCCTGGAGGTTCCTGGGCGAGTACCTGCAATCACCACGTTTCCCGGATCTCCGGCTGAGAAACCCTGTGTAATGTAATTGTAAAGGAAGATTATTCTGCTTGTCCTCTTCTTCCTTACAGAAATGAAAGCAGAACTGGCCCTGCCGGAGAGCTGGTGCAGACCGAGAAAAGAAACCATTCTCGATTCGAGCGCCCAGAACGATTCCCCCAGCGCGCAGCGAATCGTCGCGGAGCCGCGCTGGCCTCCTGCCTGGGATGCTCCCGACGACTCGTACCAGGAACTCGGCTTCTAAAGATCACGTCTATTTCCCAGCAAAAGGTGTCCCATCTGCCACATCGAATTTTGCTAACGGTGCTATTGTGGCTGTGAGCATCACTCTACATGCCCAGAATCCTGTTGTGAGCTTCTGCCGCTTGATCCCTGGGCGTGAGAGGCTTTGCTGCCTCTTTGGTCTCCACCAGCCGCCACGCTGCCGGCTCCCCGGGCACCGGCACGCTGCACTCGCGTCGCTGTTCGGGGGCCTGGGATTGAGCCGCCTTTGTAGCCTGCCACGGCCGTATAAAAGCGCTTGTAGTTCTTCCCACATGCACATCTCAGACCTGGGAGAAAGGGTAAATGCCCGTTGCTTGTATGGTTTTGATTCCAGGCACCTGATCTCCGACTTTAATATCACAGTTCTTCTTCTTGGGTCTCGCTCTAGAAAAGGATCCCAGCTCCAGTGTACGCGCTGGGGGGGGGAGTGTGCTGGCTTTTTTTTCTTTTTTTAAAATGAATGTGCTCTGGAAAAAGGAATGCTTTTCTGAAGCGTTCCTTACCCAGTCATGGCACTGAGCAGCGTGGCTCGACATCTTACGGTGCAAAATATGAACGCAAATAACGAGCCAGAACCGGCTGTGACCAGGGACGGGGCGTGACGCTGCCCTTGCATCGCCTCCTTCGCTGCTTTCCGTGCGCACCGCATGGCCCGTCAGGTGCCGTCCCTGCAGACCGTGGCTCAGAAATAAGCGTGCAGGAGGGCAGGGAGGGGATCCCACCGCTGTGCTTGAGTCAGCCCCGCTGCCCTCCGTGCTGTGGGACCGCTCCAGCCCTGCCAGCACCCCCGGGGGCTCCCACGGCTCGGGGCGCGACGTGGCAGACATACTGCGGAAATCGGTAAATAGCTGATGGGTCCGTTTCCTCGCTGAATGGCGCGCGGGGCTACGTGTAGGGTTTGTGATTGCCCTCGGCTGGTGCGCGTCGCCTTTGCCC
Source organism: Steatornis caripensis (assembly GCA_013398225.1). Taxonomy (NCBI): domain Eukaryota; kingdom Metazoa; phylum Chordata; class Aves; order Caprimulgiformes; family Steatornithidae; genus Steatornis; species Steatornis caripensis. The sequence goes on along the minus strand of VZSC01000031.1, from coordinate 17,135 downwards.
TCCAGGAGAGGCTCACAGGCAAGCGCTGTTTGGGCTGGGGCGAGCAGCCCCGTCAGACACACGCCGCTCCGTTTCAGGTGCTGTTGAAGTGACGGTTTTGAAGCGTGCAGCCGGGTTCAGGCAGGACCCTGGCGAGGAGCACCGTGGCTGGGACGGGCAGGGGGGCAGCCGCTCGTCGGGAAGGGTCGGGAGGGTGCAGCGAGCCGGGGTAAGCAGGGTCACGGCTCCCGCGGGAGCATCCCTCCGGTGCCCCCGCTCCCCACCAGCCTCGGCTCCGGCTGCCCTGGGGCAGGCGCGTCCCACAAAGCCCTGCCCGTGCACCAGTCACGGCTCTCAGAGGTAAACCTCTTTGCGTTTATTTTTAATTAGCAATGCCTGAGAAGATATTATACATCAGCTTGCTGCGAAAGGTAATTATCAATGGGAGGCCGTCGTTAGTTATTGGAATTCAAAACGAGAAGCCAGCTGAAATGTCCAAACATTGACGCTAATTTCTGCCTGTGACATTAAGAAACCTCTCTCCCACCTCCAAGCAGAGGACTGTGGTTTAAGTCACGTACGCAGCGCAACTCTGGTAGTTAAAAACTGCATTCCTGCTAGAGCTCTTGCGGCTGAGAAATATTTAAAAGGATCCAAAAGTCAGGCTGAAGCTGTTCCATTATTTTCCTTCTCCTGTTGGTGCTGAAGATCTGGCAAGCCATCAAAGGTAACAGGATGTTGTAGCAAAGCCAGGATCTATTGCTGGATGAATCTGTTGAAAAATAAAGCATACGTTAAGTACTTTTAACTTTATTCTAGAAAAAAAATAATCTTTTTTTGGTAGTGGTGAAAAAATGTTCATGGCTCAAATGTAGCCTTTAATATTTCCCCCTCTTTTACTTCACCAGCGCTGCAATAGCTGTTGGTGGCATAAATGCGCCATACGACGAGAGGAGCATGCAAATCTCCTACTGATCAATACTTTTACTGGAACAAAAATCTTTAAAGCTTACAATCAATCGAAAATTTAAATCTGATCCCTTTAATTTGATAAAGAGACTTCCCCCGCCCCGCTCCCCCTGCCTTCGTGCAGGTACCTGTTCCTTGTGTTCCAGTAAAGATTAACGGGCTCCAGGCACCTCCGCGCAGGGCGATGCTTCCCGCAGAAGCATCGCCTGTCGTGAGGCGAGGTGCTTTCCCAAGGCACGTCATCTCATGGAACCTCTCGAACAAAAGCACCGAGGTCTCTGTGCTCTCCCCCTGCCTTTCAGGACAGCAGGAACATCTTTCCTGGTGTTACCCAAACATCAGTGGGAGCTTGAAAATAAATTTATAGTGGGTGAAAAGTCTAGAAGCTAAGTGATGGGAAGCCTCCGTTCATGATTTATTCATTATTGAAAACAAACATCCTGAGGACTGTTTATAGGTTTCATTAAATATTTGTGCCTCATCTCGATGTGAGCGGTTGCACAGTGTATTCGCTGAAGGAATGCCGATGGAGGGCAGAGGCACACGGATAATTTTGCAGGTGAGTTTCTCTCACTGCTGTGTGCTGCTCTGTCCAATATTTTCCCCAAACTTCCTTGTACCATCTCCATGGGTGATTCTGGGTCGCTTCCGCCAGCTCCGCCTTCCCCCCTTTTCGCTCTCAATGCTCTCTGCACTCTCCAAAAGTACACACAATTTCACGCTTAACAACTCCTGCCCTTGGAAGTGATTTATAACAGGGTGTACATATTTACGAGATGCTCTCAGGCACTGCCTGAGAAAAGTTTTTGCTTTTGCTTCCCCCCCCGTGAACTCTCGTCCACCCTCACGCAGGCTGGAGTTTGGCCGCCCTCTGTCAGGAGTCATGAACGCAGCGTGGCAATCGCGGCATGCTAGCTGGAAGCTCGCCACTAGAGCCCGGGGTCAGCGTGCGTGACGGCTCGCCTCCGTCCGGTGGGACAGGGCCAATGTCCTGATGCGTCCCGTGTGCAGCGATGGCCTGCCCTGCAGCGCATCATGCGGACTTTGAGCAGCACAGAAGCTGTCCTCAGGGCGTGTATTTTGTTCTGGAAGCAGTTGTAATAGGTTATGGTGACTGAGCCCCAGAAGTTTCTTTCCAAAAAAAATAATTTGAGACTAAATTAGTAGCTCGCTTGACGTTGAACAAGATCTGGCTTGGCCCACAGCCCCTGACCCACAGATTGACCCTGACCGCACCGCGCTGCGGAAGCTGCCTTCCTTCTGGGATCATAAAACTTCAGGCCCGCAAGTGACTGAAAAACCCCGAAGCCTGTCTTCCTGCCCACGCGTGCCCTTATCTGGCAGATCCACAGGGATTCCTGCTGACAAACTTCCAAACGCGTATTTGCACGGTACACGTGGTCATTGGTTTTTCCCTCCTAGTGTCTAGGCTGAGGATTGCATCTAAATTGGAGTTTGAGCTCTTCTCCATGGGTCTCAACGGATTTGAGCGGATTTTCCCACCTTTGTTACAACGTATTTCAAGACTAGCGTGTCCCCTCTCTTCTTTCAGTTAAACAACCCTGTTCGACCTTAATAGACACCCATCTTCTCCTAGATCTCACCATTCGATGTCCAGTACCCAGACAGGGTCCAGTGCTCCAAAAGCCTATGGTACGTGGGTGCTCCGCTGTCTTTCTGGCTATGCTGTTTTGTTTGCTCTCTGAGTGCTTGATGTTATAACTTGCTCCTAGAGACACGTATTTTCTGCCATTTCTGAAATCCGAGTGGGTCACTCGGCCTCTGCTAGTAGCTCTTGCACACTAGCTTTGCGATTCCCACAATCTCCTAGCCCACAGTTACCAGATTTTAAACAAAAACATCAATGAAACTGAGGTAGGGTGCGCAGTTGCAAAGCTGTGCCCCGTCTGTTCTGCTTTCCAAGACAGGTTTCCAAGATCTTTCCCATCTCTGGTGCAACGGCTTCATCTGGGCAGTGTTCGCCTTGGTCAGGCAGGAGAACCCCTCGCTCCAGGCAGAGCCACTCCTCGCCACGAGGTCCACCACTGTGCCTCGGAGAAGTGTCGGAGTGAATTGACACGAGGTGCTCTCGACAAATTGATGTTGGCTTTTTCTTTTGCCTTTGTTTCCTTCTGAGGACTTAGAGTTGGTTCAGTTGTTTATTTCAGCGTTTTTCTGGAAGCTGGAGTGAAGTTTCTGGAGGTTACGGCTCTTCTGCTGACCTTTGTGTCTGCACGAGGCTTCTTTCCCATGGAGAGTACAAGAGCAGAATTAAATCTCAACGCGAATCAGGCTGCCTTAACATCTTACTCACCGGCCGTTCTTACTGACCGATAGTCACACCGAGTAGGAAGGAAAATTTTCAGGACCTTTAAACTTCCCAGTCATTCTTAGACTCAAAATTTGGTGGTGCCAAACGGGTTCTCTTACGAAACACCAGATGAAGAATTAAACGAGTCAGAATTATTTACTTCTGATAGGTGGAGATGTGAAAGAAATGTAAGAATGATCTTGCCAAAGCCTGGCTTGTGGACTGAATTCAGCAGAAACACATCTCTGCAAAACAAGCAACACAAAAATGAGTTGAAGAATCTGCTGCCGTGCTAAATTACAGCTACGTGCTCTGAGCAGCCTGGGGAACTGGTTTTGCATGTGGGGTGCGGGTAGGATTTTAATGCAAGTCCCCAAAGCTCCAGGGTCAAATTGAGATTGTTTCCAAATTTCCAACTTGCTTTCAGTCTGAATAACCCTGAACACCGGAATGTAAGAAGGCTTTTTGCTCCTGCAGCGAACGCAGGCCGTGTGTCCCAGGGGAGCAGGAGAGCTGTCCGCCGTGTCCCGGGGGTTCACGGGCTGCGCTGTGCCTGTTGTGTCCGTTACGCAAAGCCAGAGAACAGCTGTGGCGTCAGACGCTTGGAGGAGGGGGGAAATGGGGATGTTTGAGCAGGTTTGAGCAGGTGGCTGCGACGGTCTCAGTGCTGGAAGCCCAGCGTCCCCCCGACAGCAACGCCCGGTTAGAGCAGGCGTTGGGGCTGGTGGTGCTGTGCTGGAGGAGAGCCCCGACGGGAGCCCCGCTCCCACCAGACCGGCTCAGCAGTGCCTGGCATCACCCCTCCTGGTCTGCTACCCGTGGTCTGCCAAAAAACGCATCCAAGTCTGTCACGATGTTTGACACAGCTCCGCCCTCGGAGAAAGCCTCCGGAGCCGAAGGCGGTGCTCTTCCCACATCTGCTGAAGGCAGTCGGGGGCAGGAACCTGCTGGACCCTAGGGCTCTGTGGGGTGAAGCGTGGTGGGTCTGAGGGGCACCACGTGCTTTGTCCGTACGGCCCCGGAACACCCTAAACCGGTACGCGGTTGCTTGGGCGACCTCGGTGTCTCCAAATCTGCTGCGGGAACCCATTTCTCTGGGCGCTGGGGGCTTGCTCTGCAGAGCTTCTCGGGACGGGCTCCTCTGCGCCGACGGCCCTCGCAGCCGCCTGCCTCCTCCTCAGCTCCCGCCTGCCCCTCGCAGCAGCTTTACAAACGAGAGAATTACGCAGCCATGTGCAAATGCTCATGAAAGCATCACACGTAAGAACATTCATGGCATTAATCAACAGCATAAGCATTCATGTCGGAAAACGCAGCGAGAGAGATGCAAAGCCCGTTGCTGCAGATTGCCTTCTACGCAATTAGAAGTGCAGAAAAATGTGTAATAAGTATCAAATCTGTTTCCAAACAATTAAGGAGAGAATGAAACTTCAGCGTACTCTCAACAGGTTTCTAAAAAGTGCTGCAGTGTAATGAATGTTAAAAACTATGCGCGCATCAATTTGCATATACCCATACATGCGATTAACTGCATTAGAACGGGCAATAAACAGACTGTGATCTTCTGGGTGGCGCGAGCAAATAACTGGTGCTTGATCCTACAGCTTCTCTTGGTGTTTATTTCTCCTCGGCCCTCGTTTGTGCATGAAGGCAGTTTGCTGCTCCCTCTTGAAACTCAATTAGATGTGGTGGGAACAAGGTTAACTGGGTGTATTTGTGTGTCTGCATCCAGGCATTCCCGAGCAATTGAAGCCCGATGTTTTGTCAGTGAGAAAAAAATGCCGTTGTGTAACGCATAAGATGACTGGATCTCAGCGTTCTTAGCCGCGCCGTAATTCTTTCCTCTGTCTAATAATGGCAACACATTAAAGAGTCCTAAAGAGACATAACTAGCATCTCATTTTTCGGTATGATAGGCACTTAAACCACTTTTTTTCCCCTTCTTTTTTTCAAAAAGCTATATGGAGGAATTATACTAGAACTGCAATCAGTAGCACTGTGGAAAACACATGCAGGCTTTTGGGCCCAGGGTTCGTTAGCTGGACCCACGAAAGAGGTTACATCCTTGGGGTAGAGAACCTGCGCAGGGAAGTTGCAGAATCCCATCTCTCTCTCGTTCAGAATTTCTTTCAAGAGCTCAGTGGCGATTTTCCTCACGTGCACGTACGTGTTTGCAGCTCGAGCGGGACCCGCCAGAGCTATGGCACCATCCCCGCGCCGCAGGCGGCGAGGGGTGCTCGGGGTGCCGGGCGCGCTAATTCGCAGGACCCTTCCGGTGCACAAGTTCCTTTCGGACCAGCGCCTGCTGCCCTGTGCTTCGGCGGGAGCCGCAGTGATGATGCTCTGGGTACAGCAAGCGAGGTAAGCGTTGCTGGGAAAATGTAAAGTCCTCGTCGGAAAAACGCGGACAAACATTTAGGTATATACGAAGGTTTCATTCAACTCCTAATTATTTTTTCAAAGAGTTTGGTTTCTTCTCCAGAGCAGAAAGCAGCTTCCCCTGGTTATTTGTGGCTCCGACTCTGCAGCCTGACCCTCGTGCGCGAACCGTGGCCCCCACTTTGGTCAACAGGAGCCCTCGCTGCATGGGCTTGGGAGCCCTTTAGCATAAGCACGCCCGTCTGGGAGCAAAAAAATACATCTTCAGAGAGTACTTGGGTGTGTGACTGGGAAATCTGCTTGCTGTTAATATTTTCACAGCAAGAGCTGACCTGTAGATCATCAGAAGAAGAAACAAAAGGGATGCAAATATGGCCTTACTTATTTACAAATGTGATTAATTATCTGCAAGCGAGTTTTGTTGTCACAGATCTTATTTCTGTTTCTTCTCAGACACGCTGAGCCTTTTTGTGTTCGCACTGGCAAACACATAAACCCTCCAGTCAGATGACATGTGTCACTTAAACCTACCCCAGAGCTCGATTTGATGTATGTCAACACATTTAAAGTTGTTAAATTTAAAAGGAGTTTCTCTGCCTGCTCCTCAGTTGCCAAGGGAATGCGGAGTGTGTAATTTGGCTTCTAAAGCGAAACCCAAACATCGCGGGGTTATCCATCTGACGGTGCAAGCGTATCTGGGTATCGGTTTGGTGGGTGGTAGCAGACCGATGTCGATGTTTCAGCAAAAGCTCTGTGACGGCGGGCGGGGGTTTGGGGAGCTGCGGAGGCAAAAGCACCGCGCTGGCCGCCGGGGCAGTGAACCGCGTGTGCCTGCGCCTCCCGAGTACCTCCTGCCGTGCCTGCTGCGGTCTCAGCACCCTGAGTGGTTTCCGACTTCAGCCGCAGCTCGGTCCCGGCATTCCCGGCCGTTTAGGGCCAAGGGGAGCAGGTCCCATCCGGCACCTTCCCCCGCGGGGCGCGGGCTGCGGGGACGGCAGTGCCTCAGTCTGGGTGCCCGCACGCGGCGCCGAGCTGGGCACGGCCACGGGCTCTGCCTCCTCCTGGAGGGTCCGGGGCTGCCCCTGCCTCCAGGCGAGACGAAGACTGACATGGGCAGGGCACGGTGCCGTCCCTGCCCGAGAGACGGAGAAGAGCCATACAGACAGTGGGGAGCGAGTTTACGGGTGGTGCCCTCTCCCTTTGCAGTCTGTGCGAGAGCTGATCAAATCTGTGCTTTTGCCATCACATTTCAGTTTATAACACTGCATTTAGAGCAGATCAAACCAAAGCGTTTGCAATCTGTCGCTCATTTTGGAAGGGAGAGGGACAACTGGAAGCAGGGTCGCCCTGAAAGCCTTGCGCCGAGCAGCACCTACGGGGCGTTCAGGCGGAAGCGGGCAGACTGAGCGGCACCCATCGGTGCTGCCCGCAGGGACCGCACTGGAGGATCGGTCCTCGCCGTCGGGGCTCTGTCTGCCCGTCTCCTGGCCAGCACTGAGCTCTGGGCGCCCCTGCGGTCTGCTGGCTGTGCCTTAGTCACCGCTTTGTTTTCAGTTCAGGGGAACGAAAAGCAGAGCATCTTGCACGTGACAAAGGCCATAACCAAAAGCTAGCATTTGGAAAGTAAACTATTAATTTAGATTAAATTAACAGTGAAATTAAACCGCTGAGCAAATCCGTACCTTGCCTGCTGTGGATGACACGCTGCAGGACCGCACAGCCCGCACCGTCAGGTATGGTGCTTTGGCAGCACGGAAATTTGCATTCGTTACAGCCACAGCGGTTAATCAAGAGCTTTTCAATTGAAACACCTCTTCGGCTGTCTTTTTGCCACCCAGAGCCAAAATACATACGGTACAGAATAAAGAGGTAGCTGGGCTGCAGCGAGCCTTTCGTAGAGGCGATGGGACTTGAGCGGATCAGCTCCGCTTCTCGTTTCCGGCGTCTCGCTGCACCGACGCAGACCCACCGCGTCGGCCGTTGAGCTTCAAACAGGGAAGGGCTGAACGCTCTCGGAATATATATACGGTTTCTTAGCTGCGAGTAAGTTCTTGCCACCGCTTTCAGTTGTTGCTCATAGAATAAGAAACAGATTAAACCAAAATCAGGAAAAAAAGGTTTTGCCTAAGATGCAAGCCAGCTTTGCCAGCCGAGAGAGCTGCTCTTTACCGCGGGGCTCCTTACAGCAGCTTCAGCCTCTCCCGAGCAGCCGCGGAGCTGCGGTAGCTTTGTGCTTCGGGTCCGGAGGAGGATCTTTCCTTTGAAGCTTCCGTACTCCAGTATCCATGTGAATGCATGGGGAAATGATCATTGTTCTTCAAGTTTATCTTATTTGCCGTATTTCTTCGAATGTATTTTATTTGCTAAGCTTTCAAGCATTGAATCTCAAAGCCTGGAAAATCTGCCAGAGCCCTGCTTCCCCCTCCTAATTCACCAGCGCGACACCGTGGAAAGGCAGAGCCGGAGACCCGGCCGCGGCGGCAGGGAGGGACCGGCAGGAACTTTTATTTTGGGTCCCGCACTCGTGCAGAAGGACGTGCCGACTCCTTATTCAGACGTGTGCGGTTTCTGGCCTCCTGCTCTGTATTTAACCATTGCTCGTGCGTGATCTTGCTTTTGTTTCAACGTGTGGTTTTAAAAGAGAACCGTGGAAACTAAACGAAGAAGAAGANAGAAGGACGTGCCGACTCCTTATTCAGACGTGTGCGGTTTCTGGCCTCCTGCTCCGTATTTAACCATTGCTCGTGCGTGATCTTGCTTTTGTTTCAACGTGTGGTTTTAAAAGAGAACCGTGGAAACTAAACGAAGAAGAAGAAGACATCAGCGCCGTGTTGCGGCTGCGATTTTACACGCGTAAAAGCCCTTAAGCAGAGCTGTGTAACACGCATTGGTTTCACTTCACGAGGGCTGGTGGCAGGATTTGCTCTGGCTCTTGATGCGCCTCGGCCTGCACCCTCCGAGCGCCGCCAGGAGAGTCAGGGCCGAACTCGCTCCCTGTCTCAGGGCCAGATTTAACCCGGACCAGTCAGCTTAGGCCCCCCTGTCACCAGCGGTCTCTAAGACTTCCCTTTGCACATGTTTCCTCCACAAAATCACGTTGGTTTCTTTCGGCGATAACAGCGCCTACTTCCTCTAAAGATTTTTGTGGACCGTAGCGAATGACTTACAGAATTCTGAATTTATAGCAAAAGATAAAGGACGTTTGCACGATCCTGTTGCGAATGTTCAGTGTTCTCTGAGCACGGTTTACTCACAGAGTACGTTTGTACCAAGTAGGCAAGTACTTCTCTGCGGATCGGCTGGTGCCTAGAAAATCAAGCCAAAATAGCCATGGGCATTTCTGAATTTCCTGATTATGGGTATGCGACATGACCCCTGATGTTGCATTTATAGTATAGGGCATTGGCTGGTAGGCTGCGCGCTGCTGGGCACCTCAATCCCACACGATTTTCCTGCCTGTTCTCCCGTCCTCTGCGAGGGGAGCTGTCGTGCTGCTTGGCGGCAGCAAACGCGACTGCCGCGGGAGGTGACGAGCCAGCGCCGTGACCTCTCTTTGTCCTCTTCCATTTTGCCATCTTGCTCCATTGCTAAGTCGCTTCGCAGGGACTGGTAAGGAGGGCGTAACTCAAACCGCATAAGCGTCCGTGGAGAGCACCGTGGTGGGGCAGCGGGCATGGGATTGCCCAGGACCTTGGTCCGGATTAAGCTGCCGTCTCCATCCAAGAGCCTGGCAAAGCAGGATCGATGGGACTCGCCTCTGGAGAGTTTCCAGCTCATTACTTGTTCTCTGGTCCAGCTGCCAGAAAAGGTGATGCTGAAGAAAACCTGCTGGAAACAAACAAAGAAGATTTTCAGGTGAAGATGTCAAAGGAGGCAGAAGAGATTCGCAGGCAGCAAGTGGGCTTTTTCCAGTCGGGATAAGTTTGTAGCACTCAGCAGGCAGCCTGAGCGCAGCTTGTAATGGGAAATCCACATTGTTTTCCAGAGAAAATTGTTTTTCTTTCTTCTGCGTTTTCGTTTTCTTCCCGAGATGTTATCTACAGATACACTTCACCACCTGAGCAGCAAAACGCAGGGACACGGAGGGGCGTTGCGGTGCTGTTCCATCCCGTCTCGAGCAGAGAAGAGCAGAGATGCGGCGGGGATAAACACGGCACGTGTGCTCAGACGTGGCTGAGACACAGCACCGCTGAGCACAGAGAATTAAGGCTTCAAGAAGAGAAAGGTCCTCAGCGCACAGGCGACAGTGCCGTGCCCTTGGAAAATAACAAGAAAGCTTTAGCACCAAAAAAACCCCTTCGGCTTCTTTCTTATTGAACCTGGGAAAGGTTTGGGAAAAAGAGGAGAGAGTGGCAACGGAGCGCGAGGCCGGAGGGGCACTTGGCGCTGCACGCCTCCCGCCTGCGGGAAGCGACGGGGAAAGGGCTTCAAATGCTGCCCCTGGGCACAACCGCAACGGGGGTACGGGCAGCCGTGAGCGCGGACGGGCCCTTCGGGAGCCGAGGAGAGCACGAGGGCCAAAGGTGCTGAAGACGCCGGTTGGTAAAATTAAGAACGAGGGAAAGAAATTATCTACGTGTCTCGGTAACAATCAAAATCCTGTCTTACCTGCTTAGGGACAGTAACGCTTAAAACGCTCGCAGTGACATGATCGGATAGCGTGTATGTAGGAGAATTAAATTAGTCTGGTTGAATACTCTGAGCCATTAATAACAATTTTTAACAAACCCCGGAACGATGGGTCGATTCCTAAGGAGGAGAAATTATATTAGTAGCAGTGCTTAAAAAGGGTAAATATAAAAGTTCTGGTAACCAATGACCAGTTGACAGGCCCAGAAATAATAATGGAAAAATTCATGTGAGATGTCATCGCTAACGAATTCTTCAATTCTATAGTGCAATTAATGCCAAGCGAAGTGGTTTTGTGAAGCGTACGTCTTAAAGAAAATTGCCATGGGAGATGATAACTTTGCTGACTGAAGGTAACTGTCACAAAACAGGTTTCCTAAAATTATTTGATTTACTGCCCCAGGCACTTTGAAAAATTGCCTTACACCCAGTAATGCCTCAGAAATTAAATGGATTAAAACAAGTTAAATGATCTAAAAATGTAATCAAAACCAGGAAGCCATCATTCTTTGGTGTGTTCCTAGCAAGTTGCCATAGGGATCTCTCCTTAACACAATACTGCGTTGCAGGGGACATACATCAGCGCGTGCTAACGGTCCGCGTGGCAATAGCTCAGCCACGTGGATTAGCCGGCGGGGGTGGCGCTCGTGTGGACGTCCCGCTCGGTGGAGCCCGATCCGGGGCATAAGTGTGGAGAAGATGAGGAATGTCCTGGTAGGAGGGAGGCCGTGCCTGGGAATGCAGCCGGAGAGAGAATTTACAAGGAGGGCATGGGGAAGACCTAGGGAAGTACAGACCTGCTAGTCTAACCTCAGCACCTGGAAAAACAGTGGAGAAGATCCGTGGGGCGCTACCGGAGGGCGTTTAAGGGACAATGCAATCATCAGGCACAGTCTACACGGGCTCACAACGGGAAAGTCCTGTCTAGCTAATGCGATATCCTTCTACGACAAGGTCACCCGCCTCATGGATGAAGTAAGTGCGGGCGATGGCTGTAGCTTTTCTGCTATGAACCCCCATTGCTGAAGTAGCCGAGAGGGTGAACAAGACCCGTGGAAATACCGGCAGGACGGTATCAGGCAGGAACGGTGGGGCAGCGCTGCCCATCCCCATGGCGATGAGGTGGGACCTGTAACGTCCTCCCATCATGGAGCCCCCGAGGAAGGTCTTCCAGGGACATCTGGCGGGCAGCGGGGCGTCCCCCCCGCCGTCCGCAGGTGCCCCACGGTGACCGGGCATGCGGAGCCTCGGGGCGTGGGCACAGCTGGCTGCAATGGCTAAAAACCAAAAGCGGGAAACTCATACCAGGAACAAGAATATTGTGATTGACGAAAGCAATTAGCGGCCAGCAGAGCTAACCTGGGGGCTGCACGCCATAAAGATCCTCCAGATGAAAACCAGGGGATTATCTGGAAGCAGTGCTGAAGCTGGAACAAGCAACCACGTGTTATGAGGAAATTAGTAGATGAAGTGCAGGAGATCACATTCGATTATCCTAATGGTCCCTTCTTGGTATGAATTTAATGAAAGAATATGTGCTTTTTATTCCTTTATTAAAAAAAACCGATTCATCTAGTTTGATTAATTTTTCGCCGCCTTTTGCAGTTAGCACAGCACCTCGCTGTGCCAACGAGCCAGCTCCTTGCTAGAGGGCACCAGCAGAGCTTCGCTAGCTCCAGCTCTAGGCAGAGGTCCTGGTTTTGCTCATCCCACGGCTACAGCTGAGCGAAGGGCTGCGTTTCTTCTCCCTCAGACTTCTGAGGTTTCAAAAGAAAAGAACGATTCCCCTGTGCGAGGGAGGTGAAGGCGGCGGAGGCGGGGGAGCTGTCCCGGCACAGGGGCGAGCCGCCGCGCTGCTCTCCAGCCGCACTGAGCACGTCGCGGGGGTGCTGGGACAGGGTCCGTCTCGTACCCCTGTGCTGTACATCAGTGCGTCGCTCAGCACCCTGAGTCCTGACCAAAACCGGCGCCCAGGCACTACCACCATGGTTATTATTTACACTAAACCGGGATCTGGCCCCACAGATGAGTTTCCATTGCTGCCGCTAAATGATCCTTTTATATTTTGGCTGTCATATTGTTTTTATTTTCACAAATTGCTTCCTGTTGCGATAAAAAGTTATCTTTCCTCTGATGATTAGATGTGCTTAACCCCAAACCTATGGATTAATGATCATTACTAATGGAAACGGTAAACATTACCCCGAAGGTTAGATTTAATTTCATGGTTATGTAGACAACGGTTAGATAATGCAATCTGGGAAAACATGCTGAAATTAACAGTGTGCTTTACGCGAGGTTGAAGAGAAAAAGCTAAAAAGCAGCGAGCACTGGCCATGTATTGCGGCTGTGCCTGTAAATGGCAGGGGCAGGCGATCGCACGGCGGCCTGGGGCTTCCCCGGCCACCACGGCGAGAGCCAGAGCTGGAGGTGCCCCACGCGGAGCAGCCCGGCCGCCTCCGTACCACGGCATGGCCGAGAGCAGAGGAGCCCTGGCCCGCGCCCGCCCTGCCTTTGCCAGCCAGTCAGTTTTCACCAAGCACCAACAGCCGGCACCGTCCCGGGAGCTTCGCCTCCACCGCCGCAGCCCACGCGAGCCGCCCGGCGAGTCTGTCTGCGGCCGTGGGAGTCTCTGCCGAGGAGTGCGGGCAGTGATGGATGGTGATGGATCGCCTCGACCTCACCACACACCGCCCGTCGTGAATGGCCTTTTGTCTGCTAATTAGGTGAGGGGGACAATACAGGGCAGTAGTTTTCTCGTGAGTGCGGAATTAGGAGAGCTGCCAAACACAACAAGGCGTATAACAATTGGGTGGCGCATTTCAGTTATTTACCTGACAGTAACGTTAATGGAGGCATCACGGATAAATTCTACGAACCTTTCGAGACGTCATCTGCATCTCCTCTGCTGAGCGCTGTTCGTTATGGGTCACTCAGCACCACCTCTGGCAGTGGAGCGCAGCACTGCAGGGCTGCGGGAGGAGGAGCTGTGCCCTCATCCTGTCCTCCCGGCATGGTACGGACCTGGCGTCCCCCCGCACCAGCTTTCGTCGTGGGCGTCAATGATCTTGCGCCCATTTCTCAGCCGTGACAGAGGAGAGGCGGGTCCCGTCTATTGCGTTTGACGTGCGAGTTTGTCACGCGCTGGTTGCTCAGCAAGGGCGTTGGGGAGAGCGGGTGCCACCCCGAGCCCTGCCTTCACACCGCCCCGCCAGGCCGGGGCTCCACGGGGAAACGCAGCAATTAGGAGTCATCGTTAAAAGTCATCATGGTCCCGTACAGCTTCCTGACCGAAAACATTCTTCCCCTTACGCTGTTCTGGGAAAATGATCTTTGGAAAATAAGTCGGGCCGATCTGCAAAGGCAGGCCGGCGCTCGTAACCACTTCAGCGCCATGGGGTTGAGCACGCCAGGGTGTAAGTGACAGCGCTAGCGAGAGAATGAACCTGCAGAGCTCACGTCAGCGCCGCTGATGCTGCCGAGCGGGAGAACGCGGCGTTTGGCTTGCCTTGTTCAGCACCGTGGTGGGGTCCATCCTGCTCACATGAGTGAGGGTGGGATGCAGCCACCCGTGTTCGGCGAGAGCGCGGCTCTGCTTGCGGTGCTGCGCCAGCCCTGGCCGGCGGAGCTGCCAGAGATGCTTCCCACCCGCATCTCACCCAGCGCGCACCATGCCGGGCTGGGCTCGCGCTGGGCGCCCACAGCCTCAGCATCACGGGGGCTGCGTCCAGCACCGCCTGGGGGCACGGGGGAGGCGTTGGAGGAACCCCCCCCCCAGCCAGGGTCTCCTCGTAACCTTGCTGCGTGCCAGCGGTGACCGCGATACCGAAACTCAGGATGCAGTGCAGAGCTGGAGCTCTTCAAACAGCGGGGATTATTTTTCTAAGGATGTTCTCCGGTGCTGATTGATTCTGAGTCACCGCGTTCAGCTGCATTTTCCTCTTCACCAAACATCCCAGCAACCACGTTGCCCTGGCTCCAGTTTTACTCTTACTGAAAGGTGAGTGCCGGCGTTTTCCCTGGGGTGACTCGCAGGAAGCAGGCGTGACCTCTCTGTGCATCACTTCTCGTTTCAGAAAGCCGCGTGGCATTTGCTTCTTTGAGAATTGTCACAAAGCAGATCGCTGTAAACCGTTTCCAGGCCTAGAGCAGAAAAGCTGCGGTTTGTCGCGGGCAGTGNGCCCTGGCTCCAGTTTTACTCTTACTGAAAGGTGAGTGCCGGCGTTTTCCCTGGGGTGACTCGCAGGAAGCAGGCGTGACCTCTCTGTGCATCACTTCTCGTTTCAGAAAGCCGCGTGGCATTTGCTTCTTTGAGAATTGTCACAAAGCAGATCGCTGTAAACCGTTTCCAGGCCTAGAGCAGAAAAGCTGCGGTTCGTCGCGGGCAGTGTGGTCCCTGGCGTCCCTCGCGGTGGCGGTGGCCTCATGGGGACGCCCGCTGCGTGGCCGTGGCTGCAGCGTGGAGCAGCGCGGCAGCCCCGGCACAGCCAGGCACAGCCCCGCGCTGCAGAGGGGCTCCCCCAGCTCTCTTCTGCGGTTGCTGCCTTTGCTGCCTGGAATTTTTTAGGTTTTTTTTTTTCTTTTTAAACAAATAAATAGCACATTTAAATGGAAAAGTGAAACCAGAAGGGAAACTTCCCCCCCCACACCCTCAGCTCATGCTTTTAATCTGTAATTATTTTCACAGCCTGGAATAAATTCGCGCTGGATTCATGGGAAAGAACCTCCTCGTCCATAAAGAAAGCAATAATGGCTGAAGATCAAAGGAGCCAAAGGTTCAACCTGGGACGCGCTTCCACTGAGAGAAAACCCAGCGCTCTCCTTCCTGCTGTAAGCAACAATTTACAGACTTTTTGTCTTCTTAACAGAAATGTCTGATAGGGCCACACAGGAAATTTGTGCCAAAGTAATCAAATCCTCTCTATAAAAAGAAAACAGAAAAGAAGCGTTTAATAAAAGCCTAACAAAGAACACTTTTGCATCGGAAGGGAGACGTGCCTTGCTTCAGGCTGCATCTACCCCGACTGGTTTTCCGTCTGCAGGGCCGTCGGCGAGATCTCGGGCGGCCGTGCTGCCGCGCTGCTGCCCGCGCTGGTGCCGGCGGCGTGGGCGGACCGCAGCGACCGAAACGCTGGAAGACGTAGGTTACTCGTCTAATAGTCTCGTGCCGAACGCAGCGCCTCGGACGACGCGTCTGCTATTCAGCAGCTGACCCAGCTACCCCGGAGCGCTTGTGAGAGAGGGTCCTGAACGGCAGCTTCGTGGGTCACACGCACGGCCTTTCAGGAATTACCTTCAGAGCTTTTCATTACCGCTCGCGCACCCTCAAATAAAGCGTATTTTGTTTGTTTAAAGTTTCAGTCATCTAAATTTTGAAAATATTATTCCAAAAAAAATTTCCAAGCCAGATTTCTTTTGACAATTATATCAAGAGGATTCAGATGGTGCCAAGTTTTAGGTTTTTGTACGCTAATTCTCAATTGTGCTTCGCAGGCATCGGTTTGCTGACAACCATCTGTTTCAACCTAACTTTTTTCCTTAAAGTCAGCCCAAGAGAAATTAAAATATCAAAAGGAAATATTTCAGAGGGAGCAGGAAGGAAGCAAAAAATAAGAGCACTGGAGCTGTAAACTGCTTTTGCGTTTCGGTTTAGCTTAAGTCGCTTTTTACAGCCAATTTGCCTGCGGGCGAGCTGGAGACAGCTCAGCCCAGAGCATCGCCTGCATCGCCGGCACCGCGGGGCGCAGCAGCTTTTAACAAAAGTTACGGGAACTCCGCCTGGGGTTTCCCAGCAGCCTTCCCAAGGGCTTGGGGACGCTTATTTTAGCTCAAATGGCCTCCACCCCGAGGTGGCTTCATGGCTTTTCCAGGTTTCCGTGATCACTTCCCGCCCCAAAACCCCGTTACGAAGTGTGGCGGCGCTGAGCGTAGGCAGACCTCGCAGGCGGAGAGGCCCCGTCGCGGGAAGGGACCCCTGCATCGCTTTTAGGGCGTGCAGAGCCCTGGCCAGCTTTGCTGCCTATGATCAATTTACCTCATGACTAAATTAACCATTTATAATTAGAATGGTGCTACAAAGCAGATGGAACGTATTAATTAAATGTCACGGTTTGCTTCCTGTAGCCTTTTGATGTTGAATTCTAAGCTGAACGCATAAACTAGAAAAAGGAAAAGGCGTTTTTGCAGGCTTCACGATCCCCCCCATCCTGAGGGGCTGGAGAACTTGTCTCGTGTTGGCAGCGGGACGGACGGTGTCCGTGCGGCGAGGGCACGGTGCCGCGCCGGTGAGCGGCTTGCTGCGCGGTGCTGCCGCTCGTGCCCCTTCCCAGGCAAGGTCGCTCGCTCCCGCGGTGCCCTTTGGGCTCCACGGCCGGGGCGAGCGGGCACCAGAGTGGCAACACAAGCCCCAGCCTGTTTCTTTCAGCTTTGCTAGTGCTTTTGCTTAAAAAGTGATAAATAGCGTGGCTCAGACCTTTCACTGGGAAAAACGTAAGAAGCAGGAGCAATGAAATCCATTCACAAAGTATTATTTTATCACAACTGCTGTCTCTGTCTTTGAAATACGTGTGTGAAAGACGGGATTACTGTCGTTGGTGTCAAAGCGTGATTTCCCCTGTTAAAACAAACCAAGGTGCATTATGCTCATCTTTACGGAACAACAAAACAGAATTAACGGTGTTATACATACGTGTGCGTGTGTCTGTGCAGCCACGGATTTTTGCTGTTGCTGGAAAACACTTGTGCGAGCAGAAGCGACTCCCGTGCGAGGTGCAGAAAGGAGCAGCCTGGGTGCTGGGTGCAGCGGTCGGGCAGCGGTGCCGTGGGTGCGGGTCCCGGCTCGGGGTGCACCACGGGGCAGCCGGGGTGG
>VZSC01000030.1:9852-36507 GCA_013398225.1 Steatornis caripensis | reverse complement strand
AAAAAAAAAAAGGGGGGGGGGGGCAGAGGGGGTGGGGAGTGGGGAAAAGGGGGAAGAAAAATACCCACGCAGGCGTTTTGTTCTGGTTTTGTACTCCACAACCTGTTTGGTCCAAGAAAATGGAATAGCTGATGAAATGAGCAGCCCTCTGATCTTCACTCAAGAACTGCACAATGTGTGTACCTGTTTGCCCTCTTTTCCGGAATAACGAAGCATCAAGTCTCATCTCCTCCAGTATCGGGTTTTTTCAGGTATTAAAGGGAGGTGATAGAAACCACTGGAGGCTTGGGGTCAGTGTCCTGGAATGAGTGTCCAGACATTTTCAACAGGGATTTTTATAATATAAACCAAGAGTGGGACATGGCTATCTTAAATCTGTCTTTTCTTAGAGCATCCCACGCTAGCTCTTTTATTATATTGTTATTAATTACTCTGCGCTTCTTCACTGGACATCTTCTGCCTTAGAGATTTGTTTGCCAGACATCTATTTTCCTCTGCTCTGGACCTGGCTGTCCCGGATGCTGCTCTGTGTGTGTGTGACAAACCTTGCCGGTAGCACCCTATAAGGCTCTACAGGAAGACAGCAAATGACAGCCGCCGCCATGCAGATTGCTGGAAGGAGAACTTTCTTTCCTCAGCCCTCCTGCCCTCTGCTAGAGCAGGGACAGGGAAACGCACTTACCATCAGGGCTTTATCCACTTTTGATCCATTCTCTTCTTCCGTTCCTTCTGTCGGACAGCAGACAAAATGGTTTTGCCGTGTTGCTTTCAAGCACCGTGCCCGCTGTCTGTGACTGCGGCCCAAATGTTCCGCGGTTCTCCTCGCGGCAGTTCAGATGGTGTCCCAACAAGGTCCTGCAGCTGTCGTGGCGCATCAAGGATTATGATTTCAAAAGCCAAGTGGTTATGTTTCTTAATGCATTGTTAGCCTGAAATCTGTTACTTCTGCTTTTTGGTCAGCCCTGCGAAATAGTCTTGAATTTGACGTTTGTGTGGCTCCTTCTGCCGTTAGTGAATGAGTTGAGTAATTTTTACCTGCAATGAACAGAACTGAGTTCAGTTTGCAGATGTGTGAGCCTCCTGTCAGGCGATGTACCCTACAGAGGATTTGATATATTTCACTGATTTAGTTACGGCTCCTTGGAGATCTGTTGTTTAAGTGACAGTGTAAAGCCAGGTTATTTAGTGCGCCCCGGGAGTAGGAATTTATGTACGTCTTACCAAGCAGCACTGAGCTTAACATGTTTTTGTGGGTTTTTTTCCTAACTAGTAGTCCAATTTACTCGTGCATCAAATCCCAGGCAGTGAAGTACAGATGCAGCCTTGACTCCTCAAATACATTAATTTGAACATCTTAAGAAGACCAATTCAACTCATTATGATATGAGAACTTTCTCCACCAGCTGTTCCGTTTGATGCATGGTACCATCTTCCGACCCCTGCTCGGGGCCTTACAGTACTACACTGTCAGACTGATGTGTATGCGTGCATAATGCACATTTAAAATTTAATCTGCTCAAGTCCAAGTGCTCCAGGAAAAATGTGACTGTGCACTATAGGAAAATGCTTGTCTCCAATATAATTTTGTTTCCTTTAGTCATTCTGCAAACAAGTTTGAGAGGAAAAATGTTTGTCCTCCTTTAGAAGTCAGAGGAGCTACACAGCAGTCCCGTGGCAGAGAGGGGCCTCCGCAGTGGAGCCGGCCGCCGCGCAAGCACGCCGGTTCGGCTGGGACGGGAGCGCGCATCAGCCTTGATACCCATCACGAGGGAGGCCGAGGGAGCCAGGACCGGCACAAGAGCTGTACTTAGGAAGTTCTTCAGGAAGCAGCCCTGCTTTATGCTCACACAAGGGGGAATTGAGGGGGGTGGTGGTGTAAAAACAAAACAAAAGACAAAAAAACACCAAGTCAAAGCCGGAGCATTCGGTCTGATGTGCTGCAGCAGTGCGTGTTCATCAGCTTTCTGATAAACGCTGCCCAGTTCTCACTTCACTGTCCAGCTTTTGCTCGCTGTCAGGGTTATGTTTCTGAGTGTTTTCCCACCAGCGGCAGCAACAGGAAGTGCTGTCTCTCTTCTGTTGACCTGGGTATGCCTGAGGTTATTGGGCCCTTTTCTTCCCCAAAAGGAAGACAGCTAGTGAGCAGCAGGACTGATTCTTGGAACATTGTTGTAAAAATGAAACTCGGAACGCACGTGCAAATCGGTCACTGCGGGTCTCTTCAGGGGCTGGGAGGAGGAGGGTGGGTTAAGCTACATGGGGACCCTCCCTGTGCTTGTTGTGCCGCAGCCTCACCGGACAAAGGTGGAAAGAGTTGCCCTTCTCAGGAACCTGGCTTCAGGTCTCCCACTGTTGATGGTGAGTGATTTAGGGTGCCACAGATCCCGGCTGGCCTCTCGCTGCTGCCTCTGCAGCAGAAGAGAGAGCGCATTTGCGCTTCAGCTGCTGCAGTTCATGTCATGATGTCTAAGGATGATGACAGCGCTTCCATTTTCACTGCCCCAGTGCCGGGCAAGAAACCTTTGTCCGAAGGAGGGGACAGCTATTGGGAGTAGTGTCATATACGGGAGACGAGGACTGAGAATCGGAGCCTTGTGGTCACCAGCGCTGGTACCTGTGAGTATGTTCTGTGGAGTAAGCAGAACTGTTGGGAGAAAAGCTTTCAGCTCTTTTTTTTTTCTTTTTTTTTTCTTTCAGTGAGTGTAATTTGCAGCGCTGTCCTGTGGTGGGAAATGCATCTGTCTGAAGTCTGTAGTTAAATATTGTTTGCAGCTTCACAGCCTGTCTCTGTGGTTCATTCCACTGCTTTCTAGTTCTTGTAATTAACTTGCCAGTGTGCTTCACTACGTTATTATTACTGGTATTATCTTCGCTGGCAGAGATGAAAGTGAATCCCTTTCCCCTGATTATATCCTCTTGCATATATTACCTTTGCAGCTTCTGTCATCTTTCTTCCAGATTTAGCAGAGTTTTATGAGATTGCTCAAACTTAGGTTAACCAGTTTAGTAAATGTCTTTCAACCAAGCTAAAAAAAAAACCCCAAACCATGGTTAATTGTGTTGTCTGATTCTGTCAGAGAAATACGAACCTGACGTCCCCTTTGCCGGTAGACAAACTCCTGGCAGGCACTGTTAAAAAATGAGAATTCCCCTGGTCCTTGCAACTCCCTGCGCAAGCTGTAATTCGGCAAGGCAGCCACGTGGGTGATGGTGTAAGAGTGGTTACGCCTGGCTGCTGTGAAATGAAGGTTCCTTTTCCTCTCTGAGGGAGTGAGCGAGCAGAAAAGGAGCGTCAGGGTGTATTTGCACACCTGTTTTTTTTCTTTTTTTTAATCCCTCTTCCAGTCATTGCCCGTAATGCCAAATTCAATTTCAACAGTATTTTCTGATGCTGTGGAAACTTTCCCTGCATAATGAAGACAGGGTAAGGATAAAGGGGGGGGACACTGCTCTTTTCTTCTGTGCTCGGCTGTCGGAAAGAGACTAGCTGTTTGGATTTGAACCTGAACAAAATGATTGATACTTAACTTCCGATGATGACTGAAGGATCAGACTTCTGTTTCCTGAAGCGATCTGTTGCGAGTGGAGCTGTTGTAATTTCTTGAAACTGTGAGTTCAAAGCTGCTGTGCTTTGAAATGGTCCTTTGTGCCAAATAGGTTTGGATCTAGGAGTTTATTGTAACAGCAATCTTTGAAACAGCCACCCAGAAATTATGCTATTTTGTGTTATTAAATAAATCACATCTCTTAAGTTTTTCCTAAATCATAGGCTTAATGAGCTTGAAGGATTTTGTTTAACTGCAGAGTGACAGAGCTGGTCCCTCAGGTAGGAAGCCGATGCGCGAGCTCTTTCTGCCACCCCAGTCTGCTCTGCCAGCCCCGCAGCTTGTTTCCTGCCTGGAGAGCTCGTACTTCCTCACGGTCAGGGATGTTTCTGAACACTTTGAACGTGAAACACGGATCAGAACTGCAGCTCTGAGGGTTCTGCACAGACACCGTTATTGAAGCGCCTGATTTTCCTGTGGAACAGATGAGTTTTGGATTTCCGTATACTTGCTTCCAACTTGCTGCTTAACGTCTTCTCTTGAGCGCGCAAGGTGCTAAGGAATAATTCACTTCAGGTCAAGAAGCTGTAATCCTGAGGAAGTGATCAGCCGCCTTCAGCTGCGGGTGAAAATTGAGAATTTTTATTATAGTGAGAAATTGATTAAAGAATTATGTAAACCAAAGTGCAGTAAATGATTTTTTTAAATTCACAACCTGAATACCACGTTACAGCATTGTTAATTCAGTGGCTGGGCTCTCCAAGGGAGCCTGCAGGGCATTAGTATGGGCTGCGGGGGCCAAGTCTGTTCTTGTCCGGTTTCTGATGCAGGGTAGTTGGTTATCCTTACATCCTGCTCTTGCTAATACTAGGCAGCTCAAAGAACTGCACAGATGGAGGAAATTACAAGATTTGCTTTAGACAAAATAGAAAAGGCTACTCATGATGTTGCCTTGTCCACATAGCGTATCACTTAGGTGTTAAAGTTTTGTGATATGCCTCTTTATCTACTGATTTACTTGGCCACCTATGACTGTATTTGCTTGTTCAAAAGGAGGAGTGCTTTCTTTTAACTGTCTGTTCCCATTTGGATAGCTAAGGACCCTATATCCCATTCTTTTGAGATCTGTTTAGCGTAAGGGAAATGGATTATGGTCTGCTATCACTCGAAGCTCAGCTTCAGTAGGACTCTCAAGTACCATCTGTCTGATTTGGTGGTTCAGACCAGAAATTTGTATGTTTCGAGTTGGTGGCGCATGTTTTGTGCAAACAATATGTATTGCTAAGAAAGTGTTTGGAATTAAAATCCCTGTGGGTAAGCTTCTCAAACCTGCTGTTAGATGGCAGGGTTCTTAATTTTTTCCCCGTATTGCAGTGTAGGTACGGGAAAATATAGAAGATCCTGCAGGTAACTTGCAACATCTGACAGAGCAATCAGTAAGCGAATTTGGAAGACTGCTAGAGGATGGGAATCACAGTCTGATTCACAACTGCATCCCTGCAGACATGTTCAAGTGTTGCAGGTCTGTTTATCGCTCCGTGGTCAGGTAGAGGGCTCGAAGGCAGTTTTGTCTAGGCGGGTGTTGCACAGTTTTGACCGCTGCTCCCCATCAGTCTCCAAGGAGGTGGGGCAACCAGCACGTGTCCAGTTTTTGCTTGCACTGCCAGAACTTTGCTTTGTGCTGCCTGTGCCTCTGAAGGTATTTGTACAGAAATTATATCCTTTCATGGGCATTTATGGTGGTAATTCATTTTAGTCTCTCTTGAACTTCACAACATGAAACGGTACACTCTTGTGCTAAGTGAATTCAAGCTGCTAGCCTGCTTTGGTTTTTTTCGGTGGGATGTGGCAGCATTCACCCAGTGCAACGACAGGGAATGGCAGTCCACCTGTTTTTAGTTCTTCTGCTAAGACCGTGTTGTGCAAGATGCACGTGTTGTGCCAAGACACTGCGTAGCATGATATTTATATTTTGGAAATAAGTTTTGATAATCGAGAGTGGATTGCACTGTCTTATCTTGACTTTTTGGAATGACACTGATAAACGATCGCTCCAGTGGTGTGGCTGGGGCTGAGTCATGCTTTGGGACTATGACGGTCAGCTGGTAGACACCAGCAGGCCATTCATTTCCCAAACTGTCATGAGAAGAGGAGGAGGTCAGTGCAGCAGAGACATGTTGGCTCCTGTTCCGGAGAGGTAGCTCATCATTTGAGTGCGTGGAGGAACGAGGGGCATGTTTGTTATTCAGCTGTCATCGCAAGGTAATTTCTGTAAATCTTTCATTGTGCTATTTACTCTGTAGCAGAGAGGCTGCCTGTTTCTCAGTGATCACAGAAAGATCTCCAGGATATTCTGGGGAGGGAGGAAAGACCAGTGCAGATTTCCTTGAATGTGAAATGTGTCATGTAGATGTTTTACTGTGGTGTGGTTTTTTAGCTTTAGCATCTGCTTGTTCATGGTCCTGCTCGTGTTTTTGTTAAGGACTCCAAGAGGATTGTTGTGATAGTATTATGTTCTTCTTACAAATGGAGAAATTGTGGCACAAAGTGGTGAAGCAGTGCCAGCCCTCATTCAGAAGTGGAATGCATCCAGTGGATCTTGGTCTCCACGCTCTTTAATGTAGGCTGCATAATTTGGGTAGAGGTATTCTTAATCTGACTTAATGTGGACAGCGTGCTCAATTATGGCTTGTGAACATAAACTATTCTTGTCTCCCCAAGATCTTGTCTGATAAGTGACAAGAAGGAAAGCATCTAAGGCTTTTAAAGGTGTTTGACTCCAGAGCGCGAAGCTCTTCGGGCTAGAGCTACCCCTAAACCAAGTCGTACTTACGCCCTTACGTGTACTGCCCTTTCCACGTACGCCACCTTTGTGTGAACAGATCGTGAACCAGATATGGGAATCAGTCCACGTTATAACTGACCGTTCCTTTTGACTGGTTAGCTTTATCACTGGAAAAGTTTGTCACTCCATCCTGCAAATGCTGCTGCCGGCACAAATGAACAGGTGGCCCAGAAGGAGGAGTGAGGAAGGGATCCGCTTCCTTTGGCGAAGACGGTCGTTGTCTGCCAGCACAGTGCTTGCGGAGTTCCTTCCCCTGTTGGCCAACAGAAGAAATGCTACGTTTATGTATTGTACGCTCTCTTCCTATGTTAAAACAAATATTTCTATTTCAGTGCTTTCACTAGCTATTGAGAACCATGTCTGACAATGGAGAACTGGAAGACAAGCCACCAGCTCCTCCCGTCCGGATAAGCAGTGTTATCTTCAGTTTAGGGGGGAAAGACCAGTTGTCTGCCAACCACAGCTTGAAACCCCTGCCCTCTGTACCAGAAGAGAGAAAACCTAGGAATAAAATCATCTCCATATTCGCTGGCACTGAAAAAGGTAAGGAGCCTCCGTTCTCCAAGTTTATTTCTTTTATTCCTTTACGCTTCTTGTAAGTTTTGGTAGCGCTTGAGGCATTTGAGTCCAGCCTGTCCAAGAGCAGGGGATTGGAGGAAGTGTTGAAAGCTGGATGTGTGTGTTCAGTGAGCTGAGAGGTTCTTTCTGTTTGCACTGGGATGTTTGAAGATGAAACGCTAAGTAAGAAAAATTAAACAGCTCACTGAGGAACTCCACCACCTATTGCTTTTCATGTTTGCTGCTTGGTCGCGCATTTCCAAACAAACCTAATAAATGTTTGTGATTCCTGGGTGTGTCGTATTTTTGGTGTACCATTTTGCTACGCTAAATGCAGATTTCTAGTTTAAACTGAGCATCTGGCTGTTTTGGAAGGTACTTCATGTTCATGACCATTTATGTGGTACCTTGAGGGGGAAAAACAGTAGTGAGGAAATAGTGGGGAGGGTGCAGTGTGCATGAAGGAGAATTGAGAAAAATTAAGTCCTTCTGTCTGTGTAACTGCACTGTTAGGATTAATTACTAGTGGGGAGAAAATCTGGATTGCTCTGAACAGGGGTTACTTCTGAGAAAACATTGCTGTGATGGAACTAGACTGTATTTATGTTTTGTTTCTGTCGTCTTTTCTCTGTGATGGATGTATGTACAGCAGGAGCCCTGATCCTGGTTCTCCAGGGTATCTGTACGCATGCACGACGAAATAGCGCATAGATGGAGATGCCTTCTAACGTCTGGTGTGGTAAAACTGCACAGGGACTTGTAAGCCTGACCTGACACTGCTATGCATTTTATTAATCTCTTACCAGTTGGCGTTTTTGTGGTTAATATTAAGATGCACGAGAGGAAGACCCTACTGCTCTTAATGTCTTCTAGTTCTGCTGCTGGCTTCCCGCGCCTCGTCGCTGGTGTGCTGGGCAGGGCTGGTTCAGTCATGCTGACAGAGGTTTGACTGTTTCCCGAGGCTTTGCTCCTCTGGTTGTTTATTCGCTTGGCTAAGTGTTTTCCCCAGGGCTGGTTTTTACTCTTGCTCAGCTGTGTGAGCAGTTGCTCTGCAGCCATGCCTCATCCTGGAGACAAATGCTGGAGGCAGGCTTCCCTGTATTCGGAAGATCTGGCTTTCCATTATCTGGCAGTTTCTGCACAGAATGGTGGGCATGTTTTCCTTTTCAGAGGATGGAAGGATTTGGCCAGTGTAGCTTTTGGAAGCAGAATAATTCTTTCACAAGGTCACTTATTGTGAAATAACTGTCTGTGGCTGGATTACAGCGATAGAAGCGGTGGTCTTTTTTCCTGGAGCCTTAAGGAGGTAAGGAGGACGTGAGAAGCTGCTACAAATTGGTGGCAGCACCCCAAGAGAGACACCCCAGGCCTCTGAGGCGGGTGCAGGTGGCGGATCCAGGTGCTGCCAGCTAGATGTAGCGCCACGCGTCTGGAGCGGGTTCTAGCTTAGTCCTTCAATACTCTAGAAACTGGTGTTTTACCACTATATTGTTGGTCGTGGGAGGAAACGCCTAGAAATTGCCATAGTGAGTGCTGCAAGAAAATCTGGGGGGATCAAGTCAGTCTGTCTGCAGACTTGGAGAACGGTTTAGGAGCTGGGATGGCTCTTGTCAGTGTGCTGTTGCGTTGGTCGTTCATCAGAGCATTTGTGGCCCTTTTTTGCAGACAGGGTTATAACGAAGTAGAAGATAAACCTCCCGCGAAGGAAGGTTTTCCCTGCTCTAAACTAGTAACACCGTGTAAGACTTGCTGGTGTTGTGAAGCGAATTATGACTGCAAACAGGTGCAGTGCAGCTGGAGAGCTCTGTGATGTTCTGTAGCGCCTTTACTTCTCCTTGGACGTTTCCTCTTTCCGTCTTGACGGTGGGTTTGTTCGTTGCTGAAATGCCTGGGGAGGTGGTTGAAGACGTGTCTAAAGTTGTCCTGGCTCATCTGAAATTGCTTTGGAGTGCCCTTACTTAAGCTTATTCAGAGCACTCTGTAAATACTGACGTGTATCCAACGTATGGAAATCAATCTGCATGCTTGTTTAGCGTGTGTCTGCATCCCTACTGATATTTAGTGATGCAGACTTTAAAGGGAAGAAATAATTTCTGCTGAGAGAAGTATGTTTTGGAGAAAATGGTGTCATTATATCTTTTCTAGATGTTAAAAAAGTATTTAAAGTAATTTCCTTCTGAAGAAAAGCAGAAGGTTTTGCAGCATGGCAAGATAATGTCAGGAAACATGGTAATTGAATTATCTAGCTTAAAGAAACTATCTGCTAGTTGTCTTTTTTTTTTTTTTAATTTGGAAAAAACTTGTGGATTGGTTGACCTGCAGCACGGATAATGTAAACAACCAAAGAAATGTTTTCGGCCCTCAGGACTGCAAAACTGGCTGTCAAATGTAAGCAGAATATAAATGGACACAGAGTGACTTTCTGGCACTAAAGCAACAGTCAGATGTTAGTTGTTTTATTCATTAGCAAGGCTGAGGCGCACCCTCACCAGAAATGCCCATTTAAATACAATTTTTAAAAAAAAAATTCTACCCCAGGGAGGCTTTACAGAAATACTAACTTCCTGCTTGGATTTTAAAAATACATTGGGACTATATGCTAAATAATCTGTGAACCCGGGGTAGAAATTTTTTCCTGGGAAAAATTTATCCAGGCAATGCAAAAGTTAACAAATTACTAGAAAAATAGTAAATTCTCCTTTTTCAGGAAATGAAGGGACACCTTCCCAGGAGACGTACAAGGCTACTGCAGATAGACTTGTTACCAGATGGTGTTGCCTGGCTGTGTTCAGCAGCTCTCTGCCCGAATGATTTTGCAAGGTGCCGCCTCCTGGCCAGATTTCCCTTTTCTCCCCGGGGGTCTTCTCTTGGGAGGTGTCTGGTGTTGGAGGGGGGGGATGGTTTGGGGGACTCGCTGTAGACGGTGAGGTTTAGCAAATGCAGGGTTTCTGCCCCAAGCTTGAGCTAGTTCTGCGCCGAAATAATCAGAAGAGTTTGAAGGAATTGTTTAGTGACCTAGTCATGGAGGGTTTTTTTTTTCCCCATTGTTTAGGATAAATGAAGTGATAGTCATCTTTTTACTAGAGTACTTAATTGCCATGAATTTCCTTGGCTAGACTTCTAAAGTCAAATGAACCTGCATGTGTTTTTGGAAAGCTTTAAAATAGTCCCCTAAACCAAGAAATGTTTGTCTTTGAGCAGAACTCATTAGAGGAGGTGCTGTTGGGCATCACCCAGGACCCGGGTTCGTGCGTGTGACATGCTCAGGGCAGATTTCAGCGCAGTTTCAGCTGCGGCTCAGTAACTCGAGGTGCACCGTCTGGAGTCATCTACGTGCTATGAGCAGTGTCGAGAAATGTCTGTGTTTCTTGCTTTGTGTGCGGAGGTTGGCTGGTGGGAAGGGAGGGATGCTCGAGGCTGGGTTTGCGACGCAGGAGGGTGTGTGAAGCACCTTGGGTGATGCCTTGCTGAGTGCCTGTGCCTTCATTTGGGGAAGAAGAGGGTCCAACTGTATTCGAGGCGCTTTCTTAATCAGACAGAGCAATTCTCTGATTCACCGAATCCTGAAGGACCTGCGTCTTCCCCCTCCCGGGAACAGGGGGGCTGTATGCTGCTGTCCCTGCTGGGCCAAGGAACCACATCTTAGGTTCACTTGCTGTTTGAAACGAGTGTCACCCTTTATTAAAGGGATTCCCATTTAAATACAGAACTGTGCTGCAGACATCGTCAGAGGTTGAAAAGCAGCGTGGCCTCGTGCGCAGAGCCTCCAATATGTCCTGCCAACCCATGACTCACGGGACTCGCCTCTCGACTGAAGCTCGCTGCTTGCGTTTGGTTGAAGTGCTGCTGTGATCTCCTGTTCCTGTGGCCAGAGGAGTGCTTTTTAGCCTCCTTGCCTAGCCTGCTAATAAGATGTGTATATTTTTGGAAGGAGCAGGTTTATTTGCGCAGCACATGCTGGAGAGTTTGAGCTCCAGCTCCTGTTCCCTGCGTGTCAAGTGCTCCTGAGCAGGAACCTTCCTGAGGAGTATAACTTCCCCCCCTCCCATCCACCCCCCGTGCTTTCACATAAACAACTGCAAGAGATTGGGAAGAAACAGTACTTTCCTTAAAGGTTTTGACATGAGCAAGTTTCTCCTGTCCTGTGACTGAACGATGTTAATGAGAACATTTGAGAGTCCGTTCGCTTTTTGGCTCTGACCTGTGCAGCCATATTAAAGATATCCTGTTTATAATAGCTGTGTCTTTCCACTGCATTGTTCAGCTGGAGGCAGCCCACATGGCTTTTCGTTTGTAAGTATTGTCCTCGGCTCCCTGTCCTTCCTCTCCTGCTAGCATGAGGGGATTTCAGATGGATTCTCTGGCTCTGAGCACCACGATCTATGCTTCCCCGTGTTCGGTAACTTTTTAGTAATGAAGAGGGTGCTGTTTTAGCCGCTCTTTTTCCGTACTGAAACGACATGACTTTTATTTTTAAAGTGCATTTAAGAACAAAGCGAAACCCCTTTCTTTTTAGTTTTTCGATGTACAAACATAAAATGGGAATCGAGTTAGATTGCAAAACGATGTGCTGCTTTCCTTTGTGGTTATGAGCGCTATGGCATTCTTGCCGCTTTGTGCATGCTATAATAAATGCAGCCGACTCAGCTATATGCTCTGCGAGCCCACAGGCGTTCCCAGGATTGCAGTTTTCTTGGTATGCGGTGAGACATGCTCTGCAGCTCGCTGCCAGGCCTCTGCCTTTCAGCAGAGGGCCATGAGATGAGGCCTTGAGCATCTTCTTTCTACCTGGAGAGCAAGGACACCCCTCTGCTCTGGCAGGGAAAGAAAGCAGGACTTGGGTTTGGTTGGTTTTTTGGTTTTTTTTTTTGGCAAGAACAAGAAAACAGGTTCCTGAAGCCTTCTGACTTAGCTCCGAACCTTTTCTCAGTGAAGGGAACAGAATGGTGTATTTTGTATTTGGAGTTAACTACAAATTGTCTTCCATTTTTATTTATTTTCTCTTTGTCAGGAAAAAAAAGGCAAAAACCCCGAGCTTCAGGCATTATAAAACATCTTAGAAATTTAATTGGATCTAGGTTGGATTGTGCACATGGTCCTTCTCATCTGTTCCTGCTTCTGGTACTTATTATGCTAGCTTCCCCCTCCCCCTTTTAATTTAAATTAGGTAATTGCTCTGGGGCTATAAACTCTTATCTTCATCACAGGAAGTCCTAGTTTGCATTAATTACCTTGAATTGAAGCAGTGAGGCAACTGAGTTTTAACTGTCTTTAGGGTGAACTTGAGGTTGAACTGAAGTTGTCTTTGGTGTTGTTCATAATCCATATTGAAATATCCTTTTTTGCATTGTAAACATTTCCTATGTTTAGATTTCATATGTTCTACAGAGCTCCCTGCGTGCTGGGGCTCTTAAGCTCTCATTTACTTGCTACCGTAATAGAAATTATTTGAATGGAACAAGTTGTTGATTTTTATGTGAAATCTGTCCCAGTCTGAAAATACCAGGTCGCCGTGCTGCGTATGTGAACGCCTCCATCCAGTGAACAGAATAACGGTTACATTCTGCCTAACTGTTGGAATGCTTGTATGGATTATATTAAATGGAGACGAGAGGACTTTAAGTCTTTGCTCAGTAGATCTTTGAATCTCTCTTTCAGGAAGCAAGAAGAAGGAAAAGGAAAGGCCAGAAATCTCCCCGCCATCGGATTTTGAGCATACCATCCATGTTGGCTTTGATGCTGTCACTGGAGAGTTCACTGTAAGTACGCCTGCCTTGAAGTTGCTCAGAAAGCACCTGTGGGTCAGTGCTGCAGTGAAGCCGTTGTGGTGGTGTAGAATGAACCGTGAGCTAGTCTGTTCATTTTTGTCAAAGAAATAATTTTACTGTATATTTATGCAGCATGCAGAGTAATGAGACTGTGACCTGTTAGTGCTTCTGCAGTGTAAACGTCAGTGCTGATGCTTTGTGTCGCCTGGGAGAGCCTTTCCTGAGAAACCCTCTTCGGTTTGCTTTCATTAGTGGGTAATGCTGGTTCTGTTGAGCGCTTTTGCATTCCCATTCCTCACACCTGGCTTAATACACCTGAAAGAGGTGGTGTCGTGTAGGCACAGGGGGCTGGGGCCCCTGAGTGCTTGAGATACTGCGCAGTCGGGAGGGATTTCAGCAGTGGCTTGATCTGTGTTGTGTCATCTATGGACTTACGGCTCCCCGTTAAAACTCATCTTACCTGTTTGTGTGTTTAAGGCTGAATGTGTTTATGCTTTTTATAGAGGAAAGAAATCTGTTCTGCTTTTTAAAGAAAATCTTTTAAATACTAGAAGGGTGCTTAAAATAGCCTATTATTTCAGGGAATGCCAGAGCAATGGGCTCGGTTGCTGCAGACCTCAAATATCACGAAGCTAGAACAGAAGAAAAATCCCCAGGCGGTACTAGATGTGCTGAAATTCTACGACTCCAAAGACACAGCAAAACAGAAGTATCTGAGTTTTTCCGCTCCAGGTGAGCTCCACGTGTGTGCAAGGCATATTAAAGGGGAGCTGGGTATTTGGAACAGTGTTCCTCTGTTTCGGAATAGTAAATCAGATCCAAATGCTGAAAGAGCAAGCTACTTTTCAACGAGGAATAAATATTTGAAGATGGATTTAAAACTTGCTGGAAACTGGCATTGTCCAGTTAATTTCCTGTTGTAAGCGGAGAGGGGAAGAAATGGAACTGGATCATTCAAAATAGCAGTCAAAACTAACTCTGACGGGCTCTTTTATGAAGCTGGGGCTCCGAGACTGTAATTAATCTGTTTTGTGCTGGAGACCTTGCTCCTCCTGTCCGTGGCCAAAACAGCTGTGAACTTGATGTCACCATGTGATGGCATCGAAGATGCAACATAAGTTGTGGCTCCTAGGTCAGGAGCTATGTCGGGGGGCTGAGAGAATGACTGCGCTACAAACACATGCAGTTTTACCTAGTTTTCTTCCAAATTACTTCTGAAAATAGGTTAGTAATAAGGCTTTGTAATATTCTCATCCTCGATTCAAGATACCGCTAAGCGAACAGAAATGTCCATTTGATCCCGATTCCACGTCTCAGTAAGACAGAACACACAAGTGCAATGAGCAGCGCTCAATTTGGAAAACTATGTGTGGGTACTCAAGTGAGGTGAAGAACAAGTTGGGAAACAAGTGGGGTTGCTTACGCTTAGGGGAGGATTTTAGAAACTCACAGCTTCCTTCGGCATGGTCTTACGGTGCAATACTGGTTTCTCTCATTTGTGACCATGAAATTTTGCTTTCTGAGAGATGAAAAAAAGTCTTAAAAGCAGCCTGTGTTCTCTGTGAAGTTCACGTTTTATTATTTTCTGATGATTTTGTGTATTCTGCTATTTGTCCTATTTAGAAAAAGATGGTTTCCCTTCAGGAACGCCAACGGTGAGTGTGTTTACTATTTGTTGTATATTCTTAGGTGCATACAAGTTCAGGTCTTCTGTATTTGTTACATACAGAATCTTGCAGTATAAAACAAAATGAGAACTTTTTGTGGAATAAAAACATAAATTGGGGCGTCAACAGAGCATATTTCACTGGAGCAGTAATATTTTAGTCTTGTAATAAGATAATAGGCCACTTAAACCTTTCAACCTATCCTTTTCTTTCGACATCAGTAAGAACTCTGTCTTCACTGCGGGGGTGGGGGGGAAAGTGCAAGTCTTTAACGCTGTAGGAGAGACAGTTTTGTTTGTTTATTTATTTTTAATTCGGAAAAAATGTAGACCATTGCCAAAGGTTCAGAGCCATCAACAGCTGTGGCAGATGACGATGAGGATGATGAAGAAGCTCCTCCTCCTGTTATTGCTCCACGGCCAGATCACACAAAATCGGTGAGCAGCTATAAAATTCACAGTGCAGACCTGCATTTCTCAGTCTTGCAGAACTCCTTTCTACTTCTGTTTTCTAGCAAATTGTTTTATTTGTGAAATGAGCTGTTGTAAGTTTTTAGGGAAAAAGATTGTTAAGAAAATGCCTGATTTCTGGATATCAGTTGGTTCGGAAATCTTGGT
Source organism: Steatornis caripensis (assembly GCA_013398225.1). Classification (NCBI taxonomy): domain Eukaryota; kingdom Metazoa; phylum Chordata; class Aves; order Caprimulgiformes; family Steatornithidae; genus Steatornis; species Steatornis caripensis. The sequence goes on along the minus strand of VZSC01000030.1, from coordinate 21,507 downwards.
GTTAATGCTCGCTTATTTGTTTGTCGGCTTGTGTTAAAGACACCCAGCTGCGCTTATCCTTCAACTCAACATGTGAGCAGGAGGCTTGTTATTTCTAAAAAAATACAGCTAGTTTCTGTAGCGTTACGTTCTACAGCGGTACAAGTGTAGTGCATTTGATTTTCTTTACTCAATTTGATTGCAGTCTGATAGCCTTGCCAAATATACCACCTAAACCCAACAGAACTAAAATTTAAAATTTGAAAGCTTATTTCACTCACAAAGTCATCAGCATTAGATGGAAAGTTAAATGCTTAAGAAGTTTTTGTTCATTAAGTTTTAGTGTAGTCGCCCTGAATGACACTCCTTGTTAATAATGTCCCAGGGATCCTGCTTATTCCCGCTCGTACCACGGTAGGTGTATGTTTTGCCACTCTGCCTACTTATTTTTGCATCAGAAGGGCAAATGTGAATTGCGTGTATTTGTCGAGTGATACTGCTTTATAATTGCCGCCCACTCTGGGTGTGTAAACACATAAAATGTGACAGGTCTACAGTTTGATATTTCTAGGGAGCTGTGCATGTCTGCGAACGGCTCCGGAGGAAATTAAATCAAGCTCCGAGGAGCTCCCCAAAACTGGAGGCGACTAGGAAATCCCAAGAGTCCCACGCTTCCTTTTGTGGCGAAGCATCAGTCTTTTTCCTTTAGATCGTAGTTGATCTTGCTATTAAATAGTGATTTCTGTCCTGTGAAAGTTGGAAATTGCGGAAATGAAGGAAACAGATGAAAGGGCCCCTCCTGTTAACTAGCATGGCTTATAGAGAGTAAACGGGTAGAAAACCGACAAAAAGCCTGGCTGTGAAAGATAGAGTTCGTCTCCTAGCGTATCCCTTCTGTTCAGGAGGTGCCTGGGGCTTTCTCTCAGGGGTCAGTGAGGTTGCCAGCATCTTGACTTAGTGGGCTTTAATGTTTCTCAGGTCTAATTTCTGCCTCCAACCCTGTTATGTAAAATGGTGCTTAGGGGTCTTTGAAGAACTGTGGTTGCTTTCAGCTGAAGGTCAGTGATTGCAAAGAAAATGCTCAGGTAGATGGTCTCTCTTAACAGATTTACACGCGGTCTGTAATTGACCCCATCCCCGCACCAGCCAACGACACTTCTGTTGACAGTGCGGCAAAATCAGGTGATAAGCAGAAAAAGAAGACCAAAATGTCGGATGAAGAGATCATGGAAAAGCTACGTAGGTGTTTTTTATTTCAGATAAACAAAGGCTTTAGGGCTTGGGGAGGAATACGAAGCTTTTGCCCTCCTCCTTATTTTTGCGTAAGGGTTGTGCAAATACTGTGTGTGAATGGTTTTGTGTCAGCCAGTAGCTGAGCTGCATTCCGAAGTTTTGCCGATTTATATGCTTCAGAGCCCTGTTGGGTAAAAAAACTTGTAGAACGGTTTTTGGATTGAGGTTCACTTGTGATAATGTGATCTGCATGTACAGTACAACCATAACAACAATAAATAGTTTCTGCTGTTGCTCGTTCCGTAATCATCTTGTAGATAATTTTTCACCATGTTAATGTTCCTGTGCTTAAGTCAAGAACTGACTAGTTTCTGGACTAGGCTTAGCTAATGGATCTGTCGTAACCCCATACTGCGTTTTGCTACACAGAAGACTATCGTTGAGTTGGGGTACTAGGGTAACAGCATGATGTGTCTCGTTAAGAGTGTAACCTAGTGTAATGATTGTCTGAAGCTGTGCCGCTTGCAACTGCAACTGAATCGGGGAGCTTTGGCTGCTCATGCGTCAGCCTTTCCTACTGGAGCTGACCTGCTCGTGGCGGTTGCTTGGCCAGGTCAGCCCTACTGAAGGGAGATAGGGGGATTGACTACTTTTTTGTTTGCTCTTTTTTTTTTTCCTAGGCACTATTGTGAGCATAGGAGATCCCAAGAAAAAATACACCAGATATGAAAAAATTGGGCAGGGGTAAGTGTTCGCTCCAGCATTTATTCCCAGGGAGCCAGAGTTAAAAGCGGTGTGCTGTTCTCTATGTGATGCTATCGTGTAGCCACCACTTACTGAGGCAGGCAGAAATGTTGGCTGTACTAAGCAGTGATAAGCAGCGGTGGTGGAAATTTCGGATTGTGTCTTTTAATGCGAAAGAGTAGCTCTGTAACTTCTCTCTGGGTGTACCTAGTGCTTTTGTCTCCTGGTGAGATGCGTTCATCTGTTTTGTAATGTGGTTGCTGAATAGCAGGTGGGCACGTCAGAAGGCTTTCTGTGCGCTAAGCTAACAATACTGCCTTGGAAAAGGTATTCTTCTAGTGGTCCTCTGGATCCTTCTGAGAAAAAAAAGTATATACAAGCTCTAGCTTTTCCAGCTTTGATTATATGTACATGCCTAACTCCGACTGTATGCTTTCCAAATAGGTCTGTGTGTGTTTGTGGGCGGGCTTCCCCTGGGGCAAAGTGAGAAGTAATACCCACTACAGAAAGGGCTGCCCAGCTTATCTGATCATAGGAAGCAGCACAAGCTCTGGGGGCTTAGACATCCTGAGTGCAGGAGGCATAGCTGGTGTCATAAGAGAGCGTGTTTGCGATTAGTTTGTTCTGGGGGAACTGCCTGGCATTTCTATGATGCCACTTACTTTTAATAGCCGCTTTTTTGTTAAAGCTCGTGCAACATCAGAAGCTGACACAATGTTGTGTTTGTGATTTGTCTGTTCACGTGCGTGTTCATTACGCAGATATGCAACTGGCAGCAACGTTTTTCTTTTTCTTCACAGGGCTTCGGGTACAGTTTTCACAGCTATTGATGTGGCAACAGGGCAGGAGGTAAGATTTCCGTGGTCACTGCAATGAAAATGCTTGTTCTGTATAAATGTTCTTCTGTAGGTGGCTGAAGTTACTTGACCAGATTTCTCTCTGTGGCTCCCATCTCTGCTATCACCTCTCAGAAGACTGTTTGTCAGTCGTTTCTAACAGTGTGTGCCTTGTTCTGTCGTAATCAGATGATGAAAGCTAAAAATAGAGTTTTGTCTTTCCAGTGAAAAGCAGAGGGAGTGAGGTGTTCCAGAAGCGGGTTTTGAAAACAGTTTATCCTTCAGGAATTGGGGGCAACGGTGTCCCACATTTTCACAAATAAAACTTTGTTTAGTCTTTGAACACTTGATCTCTAGTTCCGTGTCAGTAGAGGTGATGGATGTGCCTATCTGTGTGGAACCAGCTTGCCCGGTTTGATCCTTTGTTGTAGTTAGAATGCCTTCTCCACATGCTTCTCTTTGCTTTTAGTCCTCGGTGTCTCCAAACCCACTTGGTGAAATTGATGACATCAGCAATACTCTGCATGGTTGTCATCCAGTGGTCATCTCTGGTTCCCAGGACTGAAATTTTAGGAATGATTTGCTTCTTTTTAAGTTCAGATTTCCTTAATTTCCCTTTAAATACCCACAAGTAGTCATTCCTTAGGTCACTGATAAGTAATTGCCCTTTCAACGGGAACCACATTTACCAGTACGGTAGTGGAGCACCGCATCTTGATAAAACGCAAGCCTTTCAGTCATCTCAATGTGTTGTCTCTTAATTTGCTTTACATACTGCAGTACTTCATGTCCTCTTACTGACTGCAGAGTAAGTTTTGTAGTTCAGTTCCTTTTAGACCTCCTCTGTGTCTTATCGGGCAGGTGGGCTAACAGCCCGTTGCTTTCAGTCTTCACGCATTAAATGAATGCAGTACGCTGGCTTCCCCGTGCTTAATGCCTGAGGATGGGATTGTGTCCGTTCAGCAGTAAGAGGAGAAGGCCAAAGGAGGATTTTATTGCTCTTTTCGGTGCCCTAATGGGTAGGTGTAGAGAATATGGCACTAGACTGCTTTTAGACCTGCACAATGACAGGACAAGAGGTAACAGACAAAAATTTGTGTTAGGGAAATTCTGGTTAGATATTGGAATTTATTTTCCCCTCACAGTTAGGATGATCAAACATGGGACAGGAGCCTAGAGAGGCTGTGAAATATCTGCTCATCGAGACCTCAGTTCAAATCTCAGTTGCACGAGACCCTCAGCAACCTGCTCCATGTTGGCTGTACTTTAAGCAAGGGGTTGGACCAGATGACCTCCAGAGGTCCCCTCCAGTCTTAGCTATTTTGTGATTCTGTGCCACAAGTTCTCTTCTTTTAATGCCCTTGGCAATATGATAACGATCGTTTCTACAAGATTATGTTTGGGCTTGGACTCGTGGGTAGGTTGTCTTGTAAAACTCCCCGACCGCCTCCTCCAAGTGTTGTAGCTGATGCAACTGGGACAGTTCTCCATTTTAAAGCCTGGAATACTTGTTCTGGTTAGCTTATTTCCTGGACGAGATAGGTCTTTGTCTTCCCTTCTCTCTCTAGGATAGTTCATTGGCTTAATTGCTTTGAGAGGAATTCCTCCTGCCTCCCAGCGCTCCTTATACCCAAACACTAATTTGGTCAGGCTTGCATTGGAGGGCTTATACTTTCTCTCTTAGTTGCTACGCGATTCTCTTCTGCTTTGGGCCCGTTGATATGAAATTGGGCGAGTATCTTTTTATCTCCTGAAAGTTTCCTTTGCTGTCTGTTCTGGCCATTGTTAGTGTTTGTGGATCTTTCCAGCTGCACGAGGATGGTGTTGGCTATGGGTGCAAGTTGCATGCTCGTTGAGCTGCATTCTTTCAAGTTGTATGCTAATAAATAAATAACTTGCCGGCTGCAAGCTGTGCTGAGCTCCTTTAATCCTGTTACAGAATTTCTTCTAACTCTTCTCTGTGTTAAGTATGACCGAAAGGTTTTGATACTCAAGTTTGAGCGATTGTTGTTTTATTTTGTCCTATTCAGGTTGCTATTAAACAGATAAACCTGCAGAAACAGCCCAAGAAGGAGTTGATTATTAATGAGATCTTGGTAATGAAGGAGCTAAAGAACCCCAACATAGTCAACTTCCTGGACAGGTAAATGCCGACAGCTGGCGGATTCCTTCGTCCCCAAGTGTTTCAAGAGGTTATAAGTTGAGATACTTTCACCGACCTGAACTTCCTGTACCTAAGGGTCTTATAAGCAAATGAGACTGTATTTAGACTGTCATCTTAAAGGAAAAAAAAAGTCATCTGTTATAGGGAGTGGTCTTGATTCAGTAAGAAGGCTTCTTCTGTCATGAATGCACTGCTACGTGTATTTGGGGATCAGTGGTGGACAAGAGCACAGCCGGAGCAATGCTTGTCTTGTGCACGAGACGTCGGGTGTTATCCTGCCCATTTAGGTAGTAAGAAGCTTGCAGCTTTTATTGTGTCAGCATTCATTTACTTTTCAGGCTACCTTCCAGAGATTAACTTTCGTTACTGTTTGTCTTGAAGTGCTTCTGAATCATTTCATTGACCAGCTCTTACCAGTGATTTTTCAGTTCTCGATCTCTTGATGGCAGATAGGCATGCTTTTTGTTTTCTGTTTGTAGTTACCTCGTAGGAGACGAATTGTTTGTGGTGATGGAGTATCTAGCTGGAGGCTCACTAACAGATGTGGTCACAGAAACATGTATGGATGAAGCACAGATTGCTGCTGTTTGCAGAGAGGTGAGTATTATCGTTGACGGGTAGAGGAATGACGGTGCACTCTGTTCCCCTAGGTTTTATGGTACGCTTAGGTCAGGACTAACTGCAACAGTTGCCGTTGGAGCCATTGAGTTAGGAAGAATGAATGATGCTGAGAGCAGAAATGAATATTAAAATGACAGAAAATAACAAAATGAGTTCAACTTGGAAAATGGGGGGTCTGCAAGTTGTAACACAAAAGAGCTAGGGCAGTTCTTGAGCTGGGTGCTTGGGAGTGCTAGGTGATGGAGCAAATAAAGGTTTTTGTTTTGGCACCTGGGTTGCCTAGTCCTGCTGACAAGTTAACAGAACGATATTAATAACGTGGACTGAAGTTCAAGGAAGAGCGACGAAGAGGTTTAGCAGCTGGAAAGAATGTCTTTTTAAACTTTGACTAACGAAGGGTGTTCAAAGGCACCAAAAAGAAAACTTGAGTATTCTTATATAGGTAATGTAGAAAGTAAAGATGTGAACAGTTTTGGAAAAAAAAAGAAAAAGAAAAAAGCCCGAAAGCTTCAGAGTGTTTCCCAGAAGGCAGAAGGGGAACTGTGTTTGCTTAGAGTGTGGAAGTGGATCTGATGAAACAGGAATACTCTAAGAAACAAGTACTAAAATAAAGGTGAACTTGATGCAGACTGTCCCTTTCTCATTTTAGTTGTTTTCACAGTGCATGAAATCTTTAGTGCTGTGACAGTTAAGCTTTCTTTATGGATTTAGCAGAAAAATAATTGTCCAGAAGACTGCAGTTGGAATAATTTTAAGATTGCAGTAAGATTTCAAATGGAAGAGTTTAAAATAGCTGATGTCACAACTTACGAGTGGTTTCTGCCCTGAGTCAGAGTGCTGGCATCCAGCTCGGGCTTGATTTATTGTGTCAGAAGCAGAAGTAATTGTATTGTCTGCTGTGCAGGAGAAACTTAGGCTTCTTAAAAACCCCGTTTGACTACTACATCAACGTGACATCTGCTTTTGATGACTCACCCGAAGGGAGGGGATGGAAAGCAAACTTGTACGTTAACGTGTCTGGACAGGTAATGGTTTCCAGAGAAACTGGAGCTGGAAGCAGAGAACCGAAAGTAACCGTTTACTGTAACGGTAATTAACTTTGCTGAGGAAAAAATCCAATGTTGAACAATTGTACTTCATCAAAACTCTACTGCCCACTATGTTAGATACGCTTCATTCTGCAAGTCAGCACCACTTTGCTGAAGCAAATGAAGACACAGAAAACTCATTGGGGAATACATCCGTGCCAGGTTGCCTGTGGTCAGCGTTCTGCTTATATTAAGAAAAATCTTACAATTATTTTTGCCATTATTCGCAAATAGCAAAAGTAAGTTTCATTATGTTTTTAGGCAGAAACTTAGTGTGAAAGGTTTTAATCTAAAAACAATGCAAAAATAGCAACTTTCAGAATGAAGGTGTTTTACAGCCTTCAGTGTAGAAGTCAGTTCCTCTTGGTGAGACTTCAGGCTAAAAAGCTCTGGTTCCCCTGCAGAATTTGTGGGATGTACCAGAATTAACATCTGGAATTTTTGAGAGCATCTTGGATGAGGACCGGGTGATGAGGAGTTTAATTTATGGCTTTGTTAAGAGAGCAGAGAAACTCCATGGTTCAATAATTTTTGACCTCGTGAGATTTGGAGAGTATTTTTTAGCACAAGAGCTTCCTCTGCTGGTTATTTTAAATAATACTTGGTTTTGCACTCAGCACTGGCTGAGGGTGTAAGCATCGCTTTTGAATTCATGGTCACGGACACAAATTGTATTTCCATATGCTGAGGTTTTGGTTTTTTTTTTTTTTTCCTTTTGTCCAGTGCTTGCAAGCGCTTGAGTTCCTACACGCCAACCAGGTCATCCACAGAGACATTAAGAGTGACAATGTGCTGTTAGGAATGGATGGATCGGTTAAACTAAGTGAGTACCAGACAATTGTTTCAATGTTCTGTTCTCCCTTTCCCAGGAAACTCTTACTCAAGAGTGTAAATCGGTAGGAGGAGAGTTGGCAGGAAACTTGGAAGTGAACTTTTATTGACTATGAGTAATGGAAATTCATTCTGTGTTATGAAATGTGTAAGTCACAGGTAGCAGGTATTGAAATTCTGAGGGCCATAAGAGTAAGGCTGCGAGCATGTTAGACCAGAAGGATGTTGAAGCAAACCTGTTGCCGCATGAATACATTGGTAAATGTGAAGTAACCGGCACCACGCAGAGAAGCAAAGGTGCGAATGATTGCAAGAGGAAAGTTGCAGCTAACTGCAGTTGCTTTGTGAGTCTCTTCAGGTTGTCGTGACTTGCTTTTAATGCTTTGCTGTTTTCATTAGAAGGTCACTAACAAGAAAATTGTACATTAGTCACCATTTGTATTGCAGTCTAGTCTTGTGCTGCGCCTGTACTGGGTCTCCTTTTCTTGGACTGAAAGTGTAATGCACTTTCATCAGTATAATAATGAAAAAAAAACCAACTTGCTTTTCAGGTAATTGTTATGCATGCATGGGCTTGTGTACAGTAAATCAGTTTCTGGTGTGTGTAAACGTGTGTGGCAGTAAACAAATGTGAAACCACTTGATGAAGCTGTCAGGACTGTTGAGAGAGGTGCGTTATCTGACTTCTTGGTACGTAGGAATGTGCAAAGCATAAAGCGATCAAAGAGTTAAGGGATGGTGTTTTTACAGTTGGGCAGGAATTTGAAGTGCCGTGAAAATGTATCTCAGCAATATGCCTTAGTCTAGATGTTTGCAGTTTCATATTGTTGATGAGATGGAGTGTAAAGAAAGGTTACGAGCAACCTGATTGCTTACCGGCATCATTGGGTGCACTGCTTGCTTGCATAGGAGGTTTTATTTTTTTTAAGGGTGTGATATGTTTGTGCACAAACTGTGTGAATTCGGAGGCTGGAGATAGGTCAATAGTTACAGTAGAGGATGTGGCTGGGAAGAGTTAGCTGGAGAAGGCTCAAAAACGTAAGAGCTGTCACAGCAAAGCAGAGTGGCAGAAGGACAAGGTTAGCAGCGTGTGTAAAGAAGCATCGGCCCCAGGAGATTGGGGGAAGATGAGGGGGAAGGAGAGACAGGAGAAAACAGGAGTCAGCTGTAAAAACATCCTGTGCGAAGGGGAGGTATTGCAATGGGTGTTGAGCCTAGCTCTTCTTTGGCTGTGTGGTTATAGAGCTTCTAGCAGTTGTTTAGGGTGGAGGGTGGAAGAAGTTGCACCTTCTTTTCAAGCTCTTCTGCTTCTTGGGGGGAGCCTGGCTTCTGGGAGACTGGTGACGGGAGAAGCAAGCAGTAGCAGCCTGCCTGTCAGCACTACATACGCAGTGCGGGTTGGTGAAACTGGGTTCTACGTCTTGCCTGTCTTGTCTCTCCTTGTTGGTGGCGTGGTGCTCAAGGCCTCGCTGGTAGGTCAGGAGACATGCACTGCTGCTGCTTCTCTGGTGTGTTCATCGAAATAAGCTGTGCTTTGCGTCGAGTGTGACACCTTGATAAAGGCCAACGCGTGCTGGCGAGGAGCTCAGTTGCTCCTATAGTTCTGATTTTGTTGGTTGGTTGGTTTTCTATTTGTTTAGTAGGGCCGCATTTTGACAATCAGGGCGGGGATAGTTCTTGGTTAAGTTGTCCTCTTGGCGCAGCTTAGCACTTTCATGACTGTGGCTCTCCTGTCAGCACTGCGTGGCATAATACTTTCAAAATCGACTTGAAATTTTAAATTCTCTCTTTCTCTCTCTCTCTCTCTCTCTCTCTCTCTCTCAAACTTAGTGTCAATGATAAGGTAATATCTGTCTCCTGCCTTAACTGTGTTCTTATTGATGCTTTACATGCCTGGGAAGTGGGAGTGCTGCAGCTGGATAGAGTAACATGATGGAACATGCATTGCTGCTGCACCTGAAGGCTATAGGAATAGGTGACTTTTCTTGTTTTCTTGAGTGTGGTTGTTCTCTTCGGTAGTTACCTTGTGGAAAGGTTCCTTTGTCCGGGTTCCTTCTGCCGAGTGGGGCAGCGTTTCACTTACCTGAAGCCTTGTTTCTGTGTCTCTGTCAGCTGTAGTACCTGTATTGATGGCCAAATTGCTGTAAAATGTTGAACCTGGTAGCTGCACAAATAAAATCTGTTTAGCAGGGCAGAAGCCATGGTTTGTGGATTTGTTTTTTCTAGTTCAGGCTGTATAACACACTTTCCTTCTGTGTTCTGCTTTATTACTTTTTTTGGCTGTTACCAGTCAGGGATTCTCAAAGGAAGGACTGGGCAAAATACCGCTCTTCTTTGACAGGGTAATACTTGTGTCCCTTTTCCAGAGGACAAAAAGCCTTATCTTCATCCCGTGGGATTCTGCCCTGCTTAAACATCTTCAGGTTTTGTATCTATTTTGTGCGTTGGATTTTGTAATATGGAGAGTGTGAAGGGGTGGGAGGAGTGGGAAGGAGACACTTCCCAAGCCCTTCTCAAGTGTAGAGGAGTAAAATCTATGTGTAGTAATAGAGAAGTCTTCTAGGAAGCCCACTTACTCGGGGTGCACCAATTTAACTTTTTAAAATTCTGTTATCCTACAGCCGACTTTGGTTTCTGTGCTCAGATCACCCCAGAGCAGAGCAAGCGCAGCACTATGGTTGGGACTCCTTACTGGATGGCTCCTGAAGTGGTCACGCGGAAAGCATACGGCCCTAAAGTGGATATCTGGTCTCTGGGCATCATGGCTATTGAGATGGTGGAAGGAGAACCCCCGTACCTCAATGAAAACCCCTTGAGGGTAAGAAGCCCAGACGTGGCTAGAGCTGTTTGCGGGTGTTTCACATACGAACGTTTTTGGTAGTTGTTCATTAACAGTATCTACGTGAAAAAGAGAATGAAACGAAAAACCCAACAAGCTTCAGCACTGCAAGAAGATTCCTCCAAGAGGAAGACAGCTGTCTTGAATTTGCAGTCATCCCTACCCTGAATTTTTCTGTTTAGGAGACGAGTACCTGCTTGTAACTAAAACGTTGGACTGCGAACTCAGTCTTTTGTGCTGATTTAGGGAAAGTAAATCCATTACGTTATAAAAAATGCTGCTTCTGTCAGAATCTGATACTTTTGTTGCCAAGGTAAGTATCTGTTGCCAAAAGATTTTGAGCGTTGTTTTGCCGCTGGTAAGAATAGGTCACGACTGTGAAGAATTGTGGCACTCTTAGTTTTTCATCTCATCAGGAAGAGAAGTAGGCTGCAGAGCCCTTTCTCATCTAGACTAAGCGATTGCTGCTGGGCGGGTCAGTCTGGCATCTTTTAAGGATCTGACTCGGTTCTACAACATTCCTCATTTTACAGGCCTTATATTTGATAGCAACTAATGGCACACCAGAGCTGCAGAACCCCGAGAAACTGTCCCCAATATTCCGGGATTTCTTGAACCGATGTTTGGAGATGGATGTAGAGAAAAGAGGATCAGCTAAAGAATTGCTACAGGTGAGAATCAGCTGCTTCTCACGGTCTGAGATGCAGAAGCCACGGGTAAGGTCAGCCTGTGATAAACCGCACTGTAGACTGGCATCCTCTTTTTTTTGTGTTTTCTTCCGAGGACTCTAGTGGAAAGCAGTTGGTAGGAACTGCAGTCATCAAAGACTGTAATATATATACTCTGAAGTCTTTCCATCGGTAATCTGTGCCTTTGTTCTGCTGCTGCTAAAGCATCCAGCAGTTTATGAACTTACTGTAATAGAGCCACTGAAGTGAGTGGAATGGGACTGAGAGAAGGTGTTTGAGCAGGAAACATTATTCCTGGTGAATTACTGGAAAAGGAAAGGCCTGGGCTCCTTTAGTAGGAGGAGGAACGATTATTAGGCTTGAGGTGCACTGGATCTGTCCCTTCAGGAGCTGGGCATTGATAGCATTTGCATTGCTTTTCATATATCGGAGTGAAAAGGGCCGTGTAGATAATACGGCTTTTTAAACCATGTCTTTCGCTAATTTACTGTGTTTCTCTCTTCCTGGCAGCATCCTTTCTTGAAACTGGCCAAACCTCTGTCCAGCTTGACGCCACTGATCTTGGCAGCCAAAGAAGCAATGAAGAGTAACCGCTAACATTACTGCCACAGCCTTCATCTTTTTTTTTTTT
>VZSC01000029.1:184183-194712 GCA_013398225.1 Steatornis caripensis | reverse complement strand
CTGTGATGGAGCGACTACATCAGTGGACAAGGGAAAAGCAACAGATGTTGTCTATCTGAACTTCTGTGAGGCCTTTGACACGTTCCCCACAACATCCTTCTCTAAATTGGAGAGATAGGGATTTGATGGATGAACTGTTCAGTGAATGAGGAATTGGTTGGATGGTCACATCTAGAGGGTAGTAGTCAATGGCTCAATGTCCAGATAGAGATCAGGAACAAGTGGTGTCCCTCAGGGATCTGTATTGGGACCAGAACTTTTTAATATCTTTATTAATGAAATAGTGGGATTGAGTGCACCCTCTGCAAGTTTGCAGGTGACACCAAGATGAGTGCTGCAGTTGACATGCCTGAGGAACAGGATGCCATCCAGAGGGACCAGGATAACCTTNTTTGAGACAGCCAGCATGGCTTCACTAAGGGCGAGTCCTGCCTGACCAACCTAGTGGCCTTCTGTGATGGAGCGACTACATCAGTGGACAAGGGAAAAGCAACAGATGTTGTCTATCTGAACTTCTGTGAGGCCTTTGACACGTTCCCCACAACATCCTTCTCTAAATTGGAGAGATAGGGATTTGATGGATGAACTGTTCAGTGAATGAGGAATTGGTTGGATGGTCACATCTAGAGGGTAGTAGTCAATGGCTCAATGTCCAGATAGAGATCAGGAACAAGTGGTGTCCCTCAGGGATCTGTATTGGGACCAGAACTTTTTAATATCTTTATTAATGAAATAGTGGGATTGAGTGCACCCTCTGCAAGTTTGCAGGTGACACCAAGATGAGTGCTGCAGTTGACATGCCTGAGGAACAGGATGCCATCCAGAGGGACCAAGATAACCTTGAGAATTGGGTCCGTTTGAACCTCATGAGATTCAACAAGGCCAAGTGTAAGACCCTGCACCTGGGTCAGGGCAATCCTCAGTATCAATACAGGCTAGGGGTTGAAGGGATTGAGAGCAGCCCTATGGAAAAGAACTTGGGGGTACTGGTGAATGAAAAGCCGGGTATGAGCTGGCAGTGTGCGCTTGCAGCCCAGAAGACCACCTGTATCCAGGGTTGCATCAAAAGATGTACGGCCAGCAGGTCGAGGAAGGTGATTCTCTCCCTCTACTCTGCTCTGGTGAGACACCACCTGGAGTACTGCACACAGCTCTGGAGTCCTGAGCACAGGAAAGACAAAGACCTCTTGGACCAGATCCAGACAAAGGCCACAAAAATGATTAGAGGGATGGAGCACCTCTCCTATGAAGAAAGGCTGAGACAGTTGAAATTGATCAGTCTGGAGAAGAGAAGGCTCCAGGGACACCCTATTGCAGCCTTTCAATACTTAAAGGGGGCCTATAAGAAAGATGTGAACTAACTTTTTAGTAGAGTCTGTTGCGATTGGACAAGGACTAATGGTTTTAAAGTAGTAAAGGGTAGATTTAGACTAGATATAGGGAAGACATTTCTTACAATGAGAGCAGTGAAACACTGGAATACATTGCACAAAAAGGTGGTAGATGCCCCATCCCTGGAAACATTTAAGCTCAGGTTGAACAGTGTTGTGAGAAACCTGATCTAGTTGAAGATGTCCCTACTCACTGAAGTGGGGTTGGACTAGGTGAACTTTGAAGGTCTCTTCCAACCCAGACTATTCTATGATTCTATGATTCTATGGTTCTATGATTCTATGGTTCTATGATTCTACAATTTCTTAAGTTCAGTTGATAATGGGCACTTGAACAAAATAAAATCAGAAAAAAAAAAAAGGAGAGTTAATCAGAAAAACAAAAAAAAGGAGAGTTCCCATGTTCTTTTGAGAACCACAGCCTTGGGTCAGGTGTCTGACCCCCTTGCCACAAAGTTAAAATGAATGAGGAGAGGTGTCCAAGGCAGCTAATAAGAGACTTTGGCAAGTGAGTATTTCATTCTGACTGGAGTTCTTCCATTTTAAGCTGGTTTAAGGTTAAGAGTTTATGTTGACCCTGTCTTGTAATATACAGAGAGGTGCATATCTTTTGAGGTAGAGAGAGATGGAGATGGACAAAGGAATTATAGGTTTAGGAAACCACATCACCGTAGTGCTGTTTACTCAAGCAGGGATCTTCTGCCTATCTGCATACATGTGCGTGTCTTGGTCATATACTGACAGCTGAAGTCTTGGTCCCTTCATAGCCTATGGGAGTTTATGCACTGATTTTAATGGAAATGGATTTTCAATCAGAAATACAGAGTGTTTTTCACAAGTACATTTATTAGATTGGAATATAGCTTCCATAGGAAGTGTCAAACACAATAATACTAATTTAGTTATCATAGAATGGGTTTGGTTGGAAGGGACTTTAAAGACTACCTAGTTCCAACCCTTCTGCCATTGGCAGGGACACCTTCCACCAGACCAGGTTGCTCAAAGCCCATCCAATCTGGCCTTGAACACTTCCAGGGAGGGAACATCCACAACTTCTCTAAGCAACCTGCTCCAGGGTCTCACCACTCTCATACTAAAGAATTTCTTCCTACTACCTAACCTAAATCTACCCTGTTTCAGTTTAAAACCATCACCCCTCATCTTATCACTACATGCCCTTGTAAAATGTCCCTCTCCAGCTCTCTTGTAGGCCCCCTTCAGGTACTGAAATGCCTGAAGGTCTACAAGGTCTATGTCTCCCTGGAGCCTTCTCCAGGCTGAACAACCCCAAATCTCTCAGTCTGTCTTCACAGAAAAAGTGCTCCAGCTGCCTGATCACCTTTGTGGCCCTTCTCTCGACTCTCTTCAAGAGGTCCATGTCCTTCTTATGTTGGGGACCCCAGAGCTGGACGCAGTAGTCCAGGTGGGGTCTCATGAGAGCAGAGTAGAGGGGGAGAATCACCTCCTTTGACCTGCTGGTCATGTTTCTTTTGATGAAGTCCAGGATGTAGTTGACTGTCTCAGCTGGNAAAAAGTGCTCCAGCTGCCTGATCACCTTTGTGGCCCTTCTCTCGACTCTCTTCAAGAGGTCCATGTCCTTCTTATGTTGGGGACCCCAGAGCTGGACGCAGTAGTCCAGGTGGGGTCTCATGAGAGCAGAGTAGAGGGGGAGAATCACCTCCTTTGACCTGCTGGTCATGTTTCTTTTGATGAAGTCCAGGATGTAGTTGACTTTCTCAGCTGGAAGTGCACATTGCCAGCTCATGTTGAGCTTCTCATCAACCAACAACCCCCAGCCCTTCTCCTCAGTGCTGCTCTCAATCCATTCTCTACCCAGCCTGTATTCATGCTCGGATTGCCCCGACCCATGTGCAAGACCTGGCACTTGGTCTTGTTGAACTTCATGAGGTTCACATGGGCCCACCCCTCAAGCCTGTCAAGGTCCCTCTGGACAGCATCCCTTCCCTCTAGTGTGTCGATTGTACCACACAGCTTGGTGTTGCCAGCAAACTTGCTGACCGTGCACTGAATCTCACTGTCCTGTTGCTGACAAAGATCTTAACCAGCACTGAACCCTTCAGGAATGCCACTCGACACTGTTTTCCATTTGAGCATTGATCCGCAACTCTTGAGTGTGGCCATCTAGCCAATCCCTGTGGATTGGGGTGGTCCCTCTGTCAAGTCCATGTATCTTCAATTTATAAACAAGAATGTCATGCACAACAGTGTGAAATGCTTTGCAGGAGTCCAGGCAGATGATGATAGTTGCTATTCTTTTGTCTACCTACACTGTAACCTTGTTGTAGAAGGCCACCAAATTTGTCAGGCAGAATTTGTCCTTAGTGAAGCCATGTTGGCTGTCATCAATCACCTCCTTATTTTCCATGTCTCTTAGCATAGTTTCTAGGAAGATCTGCCCCATGATCTTGTGAGGCACAGAGGTGAGGTTGACTGGCCTGTAGTTCCCCAGGTTTTCCTTTTTTCCCTTTTAAAATATGGAGGTTATGTTTCCCTTTTTCCAGTCAGTGAGAACTTGACCAGATTGCCATGACTTCTCAAAAATGATGGATAGTGGCTTAGCAACTTCATCTGCCGGTTCTCTCAGGACCTGTGGATGCATCTCATCAGGTCCCATGGACTTGTGCACCTTCAGATTCCATAGATGCTCTTGAGCCTGATCTTCTCCTACAATGGGTAGTTCTTTATTTTACTGGTCCCTGCCTTTGCTTTCTGCAACTGGGGTGATGTGGCTTGAGCACTTGCTGGTGAAGACTGAAGCAAAAAAATCATTGAGTACCTCAGCCTTCTCCATAACCTGGGTAGCCAGGTCTCCTGTTTCCTTCTGGAGAGGACCCACATTTTCCTTAGTCTGTCTTTCATCGTTGATGCATCTATAGAAGCTTTTCTTGTTGCTCTTGACATCCCTGGCCAGATTTAATTCTGTAAGGGCTTTAGCTTTCCTAAGATGATCCCTGGCTTCTTGAACAGCTTCTCTGTACTCTTCCCAGGCTACCTGTCCTTACTTATACTCTCTGTAGGCTTCCTTTCCCATATTATTTCTGGCATGTTACAAATATTTTAGTTTCCACTTCACTTACTTACACTAATATATTTTTAACTCCAGTTTTGAGACTAAGAAATTGCATGTGTCATATGTCCTATTTGGAGAGACTCTTCCTTTCTAAATATCACATATTTAAACAAATTAAATGAACAAACATTTTGTTTAATAATCATGAGAATATTGCAAAAATTGGTACTGTAGATGTTTAAATATATAATCAGAGTGCTAGATACAACTGATGTGAGAATGTAGTATAAAGACATTTAAATTCTTAGTCTTACAGGGAATCATGGTAACATTTCTAAATAGATGTTACTAAATGAACACTTCTGATTTAAACCAAAAAAAAAAATCAAAATTTTCTAGAGAGGAGGTAGTAAGTCAGAATTTCTAGCTAGCACTACTTCAGAAAACTTCAATTATGAAGACCATTAGTCTGACCTCATTTACCAGCACAGAATGCACTTAAAAATGATTATAGTAGCAACTTATCTGTCATGCTCTTTTTAAATACAAAGAAGTAAAATTGAATCAATGTAGTAATTATACTAAGATATCTTCATTTTTCGTAATTGTTTTATGTTAACAAGAAAGAACACTGTAACTAATAAAGTAATTGTTTCTATCTGATCCCCATTTTTGTAAGTAAAAAAATTTAAATCCTGAACTAATTATTTAAAAACACTTTTTTTACCCTGTCTTACTTTTTATACCCTAGAGACCAAAAAATGATGTGTTTAGTGAAACAATTAACCTAAGTGCTCCTTTTTTCTGCATATATTCATGTAAAGTACATTGAAGAGAGGAAACAGCAAGCAAGTCAATGAATAGACTGCTGTGGATATTGAAATCTTTCTATTCTTTCCCTCCTGGATCACTTCTCCTAGGCTGAAAGGATATACAATTTGATGCCTTTTCTTACATGATTCTAGGCAAGGTTGAAGCTGAGACTCTACAGCAAGGCACTTGGAGATGTTTGTGTTCTACTTCTTTCTCTCCTCCTATGAGCTGGTGCTGCTGAGTAGAGCAATACATTGCAGACAATGCTCAAACATCAGCATGGAGTTCCAAGCAAATACTGCTCAAGAGAAGTGTCCCCCTGAGATGGAGTGGCTACAATTTTATAGGCTGTCACTGGTTTCAACTGAGGTTAAAGTCAATATTTGCATTAGATGTAGGTTAAGGGGAGGAACTTGTTTCAGGAGGATTCAATGTGCAGGTTAAGATAGAAGTCAGTGCTTTTATTCACTTTCTTGAACGGTGCAGTTCTCTTCTGCAGTGAACAGAAGTCTCTAGCTATGGCTGAAGATGGTGCTGAATTTTACTGCATCTACAGCTGCATATACATGTTTATAGATGGATGTTGTACATGTTAACATCAGAGCTAAGTGACCCCTCTTTGGCTTCCGAAGTGTATGTAATCTATTCGTGTCTTGGAGACATGGTAGGAAATTCAGAATTCAGCAACAGGTCTACATTCTGTGAAGACTGCCAGCTTGAGTCCTAATTCCACGCTTACTAACAAAGCCCTCCTCAGAGCCACATCATTCTTCGAGAATTTAAGGAATTACAGATATGACACTCAGTTATTCAACTCCTTCAGTTTGGAACTGCTCCTGAAACCTAACTTAGATTCAGATGTAAGTCAAGATTTAACTACGTGAATACATACATGCGTGTTTATAGACATATATATTATACACACATATACACATATTTACATATACACACACATGGAAACACACCTACTCATGGTAGCACACCTACTCATGGCAGCACAGTGACCACTATTACCTTGGGAACAACAACAAAATACTCAACTTACTGACAGTTGCCCTCATCCAGTCAGGACTAGCAATGAGCCTAACTAGCTCATCAGTTTCTGTGCCTCCAAAATTAATCCCTAATGCTAGATTTACTGCCATAGCCTTGTGATCCCTATGCCTCTCCCTTAAATATTCCTGTTGCCACTAATCCTCATTCTAGTATTAGAATTTAGAGTATTATCCGTGTAGGCACTTCTGGCTCCAAGCCTGACTATAATCCACGCTACAGTCAAATTACCTCATTAGGACGTCATTATGTCCTGTGCTACTTGCGCAAGAAACCCAGCATTTCAAATTCTGTTGAGTCCTAAATCCAAATTTAACATCAATATCAACATGAAACTTAATTGCTTCCAGAGGTGCAGTAAATTGTACCTGCTGTCAGAACAGTGCCACAACTTTCACACTTTCCAGCAATAAGGTTCATGTGAGCTCTCAGGTCCTTGCACTTCCCAAGAGGAGACTGAGATCTCTTGCCTTTAACCTGAAACTCACCCATAATGAAACTTTAAACATAGTTAGCCTATAATTTTCCATGAGTTGCTACCATATCATTGAAAATCAGGAATGATTTTAAATTATTTGCTTCTGCTGCTGTCCTTGATCCTAGTATTAGCAGCTTGACAGGATTTAGAAATTAATGTAGCTGATCAACTGCTGCTTTCAGCCTACGACTGATCCGTGTTACTCCAGAATCATAGCCTAGTTGCACCAATACAAGCTAGAACCAGCCCCTGCTGACACCCAAGCTCTTAACCCTGTAAATTTAGAAGGATACAGAAGCAAACCTAACTCCTGAACCGCATTCTATATCCGAACACCAAGTGCCATCCTTTGCTTACTTGTACTCCAGTAACCTTTTCTTGTTCAGGACTACCCTTCAAGCTGCAACTGCACCAATGCAGCTCAGCCCAACCCTGCAATCTTTGTACCTTGTTTCTGACAAGAAGCAAAAACTTTTATCTCTGCCCTTAGACCAGGGATTATTATATTCCTTGTTACTAAATGTAAGCCTTCATATGACCATAGCAAGAATTCTAGCTATTCAATCTTTCCTGTCCTGAATCCTAAACTGAAGCTGAGTCACATCTTCTTCATCCAGAAATTATTAGAGGTGCATTAAGATTTTCTGTGCGGTTTCATCATCTTAACCATGAGGATATAAGATGATTTAAGCAGTAAAACTATTTCTTTAGACATTACTACCTCAAACTCTAACTCTAATATTCTTTGCTGACAAGTAGACTCTTCCTGGTCCAGACAACAAGATGATACTTATTCCTCTCAGTCAGAGTCTTCTCACCGGCCTTGCATGACTCAGTTTATTCATTATTCTTCTTTTGTCTGGATTGTTTTCAAGACACAAACCTAACTGCAATGTTTAAGGTAGCCCAGTGACATAAAACTTCCTAAAATATAAACCTAGCCTAAACCTCATCCAGAAACAATTGCACATCTTCAATCAGTAATTGTTTTTCATATTTATGAACACTCTTCCTTCCTACTTTGGCAAGCAGATGAGCATGCGGTGAGATCAGACAAGGTCTTATTTTTGGAACCAGCAAGATTTGAGTTAGAACTAGATTTTGCTTTAACATTTATGGCAGTAGGAGATGGGAGGGAATGATGTTTAATATATGAAAGCCCTGACCTTCAAGCTGACCAACATCAAAGGCTATTTTACCCAGTGATAGCTCAGAAGATGAACAGGTATAAATATATAATCGTGTGTAAATTGAAAAGTTGTGTAGATACTTGTTTTTGTTTGTGTGTCAAATAGAAAAATTCTAAGTTTTCTTTCTTTCTTGGAAGGGATTGTGGTTAGTGTTGTTATAGCTATTTATATAAATTGTCAGCCAAAGTGATATAATTGGAGAACTAATAGGGAAAATTTGAAAAGTTCATCTAGCTAGCAATGCCACGGGCTTGCTAAGAAGTGAAAATTACACTTGTATATATAAAACATTAACAGAGTCCAGTATTTGTTTATCTTCTCCAGGAAACAAGTAGGAGCTAGCTGTTTGACTGGAGGAATGGTTCATTGAACTCTGGGATTATTTGGGAGGCTGCAATTTGACAAACCAGACTCTACTATTTATTCATTAAATAAACTTGACTACTACCTCTAGTAAATATGCTTGGCTCTTGCCTTTATGAATGCTACCTGGATCTCTCCTGAAATGAAAAACTGACAGCAGATGTTTCTGATTCTGGTAACCTGTTTAATTCTACAATGCCAGTATGACTGCCTTCGGGCTAGCTGAGGGCTGTGGCCAGCATGAAGTCTGAGGACTGGAGATACTAATGATAATGCTAGGATTTCATCAGGCAGAATTTGTGTTAGAGTTCATGATTAACACTGGCGCTCATGACTGCTGCCCTTCATGGAGGCAGAAGATGGTTTTCCCTCTGGTATCTTTAAGAGCTAGGGGAAGGGACTGGTGTTACAGGCATATAAATATTACATCCAGACTCTGTGGGTCTGGCATGATATAGAAACACTTAACCTTAATAAAATTACAGTGCTATCACCCATCAATTCCTAACAGTGTCTTAAAACACTGCCTTCTGAAAAACTCCGACTCTAGCCTCACAGGAGTGAGCAATAAAGCTCCCAGTGTGTTCTTGCTCTCCTGTCCCCTAACTCTAGTCTTAATCTTTCTGTGACAGTATACAGCAGATTCTGTCACTAGCTCAAGAATTAGCTAAGCACCAGTGTTAGTACTGTGACTGACTTCTCTGAAAATGCCCGACAACTTTTTGTCATGCCAGGAGCTAGCAGGTGATACATGCTACTGCTGTTAGAGCTGCAGTAAGATTTAGAACAGTGGAGCCAGCTGTATGTTTTGGTCCTACTAAGATCAATAAAGGTTGTTTCCTGCTGACATGGGCAAATGCCTTATGCAGAATTTAGAAGGAGGATGAATTAGAGTGATTTTCATCATGACTGAGGTTAGGTGTGGACCAATCCTGTGCTTCTGCCTGCAAATGCTGCACATATAATTACAATGAGCAATACTGGACCAAGTGTTTAAGGACTTCCAAATAATCCCTGGAAGGAGCAGGAAGACTGGTCTGGATCATGCAGGATACAGGGAGGGATTTTTTTAACCCAGGATTAGAACTAAGGATAAGCAGAGGCTGAAGAACCTGATTAGCTCCTGAATTATTACTGCCCAGTTCAGTTTATAACTTATTCTGAGACTGTGAGGGGTGAGTGCTTTATTGTGTTAAGGCTATGTTTAGACTTGCAGTCAAGGTTTGGGTAGCTGAGGTAGGAGAATTAATGTTAAGTATGAATTCTGCACTCAGAGCTTTCAGAAATATTTTGTGTTAAGGTCTGGGTTAGATGGAGCTAATAAACTACTATATTAAATGTAGATTTCGCATTAGATTTTAGGACTAGAAGGATTAAAAAATATTGTATTGTATCAGGCTAAGTAGGAGTGAATGTCTGCAGAGGTGAATGTGTTGTGATTTCTGCCAAAGGGAGGGTTGCTAGTCAACTTTGTTGAAGGCAAGGTTACATGAGTCAGACTTAATGTCAGTTTTTAGGAAAACAGGCTGAATTTAACTAGAAGTTAGTTTAATTACTTGAGTGTATGAGAATAAGCTAGCAACAAGAAAAAACATATCTAGTCTTAAGCTCCAGATAACTGCTACTGGAAGAAGAGTATGACTGGAAAGTCCTGAATAAAGGTGAGCTATGTATTTGTGATTACTTCTTGGGTTAATCAAGGTCATTATAGTATTATGTGCTTATAGTAATGCAGAATTTGATTTGGCATTAGCATCAAGTCCGACCACGATGGTTCATTGACAGATTCTACAAAGCCTGAAAAGCTAAGATGAAGGTCAGTGCCAGCAGTGGCATTTGGCTTTTGATCACTATTGGGACTCAGGAAGGTCACTGCACTTGAGTGTTAATGACAGTGTTAGGGCAGGTATTTGCAACAGTACAGCTAGGTTTGTTGATTGAATTCACAAGATTATCAGGGCTAGGATGACATCTTAAATAGGTCATACTTAGTGCAGGGACTAACAGGTATTGTTGCTCTACTATGTTAAGTTTGTAATTAGAATATACTGTGTCAAGGACTAAAGAGTTGAGGCCAGCAGGCTGGAGAGGAATCACACTGAGAAAACAGGCTTGTTGTTTGTTTTGGACATGATTATCCCTGGGCTGTGAGATGCTTGATAGGATAACTATGTAGATGTCTCCAAGTTAAAAAAAAAAAAAAAAAAAAA
>VZSC01000029.1:133501-150281 GCA_013398225.1 Steatornis caripensis | reverse complement strand
CCTTGACTTTGAAATATCTTCTTTTTTTTTTTTTTTTGAGTCTTAGGACTCAAGGAGGACTAAGGAGAACCTTAGCAAGCCAATAGATGGCAATCAGAAGGCCAAAATAAGAAGGAAACCTGAGTTTTCTCACAGAAAACTCTTCTCTCAGTGAGCATGTGACACCAGACGCACTGTGTCTAAGACACCATGTATTATGGCACCTGAAAGCACAATCTTCCCTTTCAAAATCTCCTTGTTGGAGTGCCTGTGAAACAGAGGACTGACTGAAGTGGGAACTGAGGAAATCCAGTAGCTCTTTGAACAGCTGCAATGTGCACAGGTAGGAGACTTTCAGCCTAGGTTATGATCACTTTTCTTCAGGTCTGTGGACTTCAACTCCATTCTTTCTAATGTGGCTGTGTCATCGCTAAACTAATGTAGTGCGATGGTATCTCAGTCCCGATCTCTCTTTCTTTATGAAAACAAAACAGAATAAAGCAAAACAAAGCAAACAAAAAAAAAACAATATGAGGAGCTATGAGGATTGAAAACATCCTTGAAAATTATATGCATGTGCAGTTCAGTCCATTATGCTCTAGATTGGTCTTTGCCAGGATCTTGAAAGAAGAACAGCAGGTAAAGTGCCCAAGATGACTGACCAGGGAATTTTTCTTCAACATTCCCTAAAGAGCAATTTGGCAAGTGTCATTTCAAACAAATGACAGTTTCTTTGCTTCTGTTTCTCACTCTTCAAATATCTAACATTTTAAAAAAAGAAGTGTAGGAATACTATTTGCTATATGGCACTGAGAGATATTCACAATCTCTTTTGTTTAAAAGAGTGCAAAGGTAAGCAGAGAAAAAAGGAGGGTAAGCATACTGACACTAAGTATTATTTACAGTGATAGGAATTCTGGCAGATACAGGCAAAGGATGTCTGTAATCTCCCGTGGCAGCAGGACTAGTTGAAGGCTAGTCGTGTACCACCTACCTGGTCATAACATGACCAGGAAACACCGTCACTATCCCTCTCCCACCCATTGTCACCTCTAGCTACGTATCTGTGTCACAGTGCCACCGAGCAATGGCCTGGTAACAAGTCTGTCGTCTTGCAGCATGTGGAAAATTGCGCCCTGTGAGCAAACCCAGGTTTTTGGCACTTCCTTAAATTTTTACGACAGTGCTACTTATTTTATTGTACTGTTCTATGATTAAATGATTAGAAGTTAAAATACCTATGTATAGTTATAAAAATGTATAAGGTGTTTTTTTGTGATGTAACTAAGATTTGAGGGTGCTTATTGCAAAAATTTTGCCCCAGATATCTGCACATTATGCAGATTCATGTGTTTTGCTGAGGTAGGCATAGGTTAGTGATCTCAAAGGAGGAGCCTGGTGTAACTGAACCGTTTTGCTAAGAACTGTTTTGATTTGTAATTACATAATTGTTCCATTCGAAGTTACCTGGGCTTTAAGAAGGCAAATGTACAACATTCTAATGTGATACTGAAGGTAAACATATAAAATTAATTGTTTAAATTTTCTACTGAAATGTCCTTAAGAACTTAATTAAGGCTGCAGTGCACTGTTCGCCAGAGAATATCAACTCTGGCAAACAATTTCTTCTAAGTCTGTAAATTCGTTCTCATTTGTGTTTTAAACTTAAAATGAAGAATGAGACCTTCTAACATAAATAAAAAAAATCTCACTGTGATTTACCTGTCATGCAGAGAATGGAAAGAAAATTTAAAACAATCACTAACTTCCTACAAAACAGCAGGAGAAAAAGACCTTCTTCCCTGAAGAACAAAAGTCCTTAAAAACTAGGTTTACATAGTAATTGCATTGCTATTTTGCCTTTGTTTATTTTTAGATTTTGAGGATGTGTGCAGACCTTGCAGCTTAATGGTGGATGTATGGGTGAAAATATTTTGAGTCCATGACTGACCTTTCAAGACTTTACTTGAAAGAAGGTTCAGGACAGCACCAGGATGTTGAGCCCTCTATGAGGATGTGAAAAATGGTGTGTGAACTGAGAACAAAACTAAAAACCTTTTACAAATCGAAGTCTCTTCTTGGGAGACAAGACATCTACTCATTCTAAGCATCTCTGTAAAGATTTTTCACACGTACTCCGACATGAAGGCTCACAGCAAGCTTCGTGTGCTTGCAATTTTAATACAGTCTGCGAGGTAAATGGAGAGGAGAGAATGGGACGGGATGGGATGGGAAGGAAGTTGCTGTGAGGGAGCTCAGGTGCAGTGCTAGGTGATTGAGTTGGCAATTTTCTGTAATTGTCATTTAGTGGATTGAACACTAACCCAGTAAGCTAACCTTTTTCTATGCTCAGTGACGGCTTTTATTTTGCACACTGCACAAACAGGAAACACTGTCAGCTCTTTCTGCTCTTCTGGTTGCTTTGCAACAGGGGATCTGTGCTCAGTCAGCTGAGGGCACTCACGTTTACTGTCACTAACATCAAGGCGTACTGCCCGCCTTCCCTGTGTGTTGCCTATAGCAGGCAGAAGAGCGGAGACGTACTGAGCCTATAGTTCCTTCTGCACCCACCTGACACAGGAGCAACTAAACACGATGGCCAAAGAGCCCTGTGCTCTCCCTCTCCCTGTGCAGATGCACAGTCTCCCCACTGTAGAGCTTCTCAGTCACAGCGATGTGGTGCAGCCCCTCACTCCGGGGCTTATTTTGAACTTCTTTATCTGTCACCAAATGTGTTTGAGAGTCTGGGCTTCGGTAGGTATTCATTTTTCCTGGATGAGTCTGTATTTTTGAGGAGGGTAGAGGGAGAGCTAGTATTCAATGAAAGGATAAAGGGAAGGTTAAAAAGCATATCCACTTCATTTTTGGAGTAATTTGTGTGTTCCTTCTGCCATGCCTTGATGGTTAAGAGAGATGTCTTTATAAAAAAATATCAAAAATATCTCCATCAAATTCTTAGCTCTCAAATTTTGCTTCAAATTGTTTTTCTAATGCTAGTGACCCAGCAAAGAGATGTTTGTACTTCCTGTAATCTCAGTACTAGAGAAAAAGTATCTATTTCATTTAACATTTAGATCCTAGAGAATCATGCTACTCTTAGTCCACCAAAATACAAAAATTATAATTGACTATCGAATGTTTCTGAAGTTACATTATCTAGGATATCAGCTATTTAATGTAAGAATGCTGATAAACTTTAGGAATGAGGCTGGTTGTAATAACAGAATACTTTCCCTCATCCACCTTCAATCTCAATATACTAAATTTTAGTAATATGAGCAGCTTCAGAATTTATACATTTTCCAAATAAGCTATCACGCCTGCCCTTTTAATTTCTGCGCTGATTACTTTATGACTCTCTGGACTCTTGACCTCTCCACCCACAGAGATTATTAATCGAGAGCAAAGGTCAATCTTTGTCTTAAATGGAAGCTAAGCAAAAACAACAACAAAAAAATAAGCATAGGAAAACTCTTAATAGCTGAAACATTTCTATTAGTTTCACTCTCCAGAGTAACAACTCTGAGTTCTGGAACACCAACCCAAGGCCACCTGGAGAAGTGGGATGCTACAAACATCTCTTCTTGGAGGGTGTAGCCAGAGTCAATGGGAAATAGCTCAGTAAAATTACATCACAAATGACAGCCCAGTATCCATCCTAAATTCAGTGAATCTCAAATGAAAGACACAATGGTGCTCTCCAGCCTCTGCTCAATGGGCTATTTAGGAGGTGAGGAGTTGTGATTATGCATAAAAAAATGCAAGGGAACTTGTAGCATTCATTATACAAGGAGACTCATCATTATGAAATTGTTTACATTTTTTCTGATGCCAGTCACATTCATCTCTTGCTCAGCTGAGAAATGAGTTTTAAAAAGTGTTCCAACAAATCAGATAAGGGGTGGATATGAAGGAATATTGTTACTTTGGATAATAAATTAAGCCTGTTATGGAGATGTTTTTAGCACTGACAGATTTCTGCCATTCTCTATAGCAGAANGCCACCTGGAGAAGTGGGATGCTACAAACATCTCTTCTTGGAGGGTGTAGCCAGAGTCAATGGGAAATAGCTCAGTAAAATTACATCACAAATGACAGCTCAGTATCCATCCTAAATTCAGTGAATCTCAAATGAAAGACACAATGGTGCTCTCCAGCCTCTGCTCAATGGGCTATTTAGGAGGTGAGCAATAGAAAACACACAAAAACCTCTCTATGCTAGACTATCAAGAAGTACGAAATAATTTGTAAGTGTATTAAACATACAGGAACATATTTGTGTTGCTGATCTGCCTGGATGGGCCCCCAAAAAGCCAGTTGCTTGATGCAGGTCAGCCAGAGTACAGAGCTTTGCAGACAAAAAAAGCCACAATACAGTAAAAAAAAAACAGGTGGGTATTTTGACCTTTCTTCTCCATTGGCCTTTATCCCATTTTTGAGCTTACTTTACTGCTGTGATTTTTTTGCTTCTCTGGATTTTAATTAAACTCTCCTTAGGCTTGCTAGCTTGACATTTTCTTCACTTTTTTCAATTTAAGAATGAAGGAAGATTGTTTGCCAGGCTAGTTTTCCCCAAATCTCCCTGCTTTATCTATAATTTAAATGTGTCATTAATGCACAATATCCAGGTAAAACTTTGTGAATTTTAATCAGGCCAGTATAACAAGCTTTCCAATTATTTTGAAGCTGATTATCACCCGTTATGTAACATACACATGGTTTTCACAGATGTGCAGTAATAGAAAAATCTTAGTATTTAGCTCTGAACCATATCATATTGAAAGTGTTTGATGTTGGCTGCCAGGTGAGAACTGGGTCCCTGCTAAAATTCAGAAGACGCTTTGCTGCTGCTTTCCTTGCGGCCAAGATTTCAGCTTGTCACAAGCTGCAAATATGAATTCCTTTCCAATTTTCTTCTCCCACACAAATCAATCTTACACTCATTCAGCTTTATTAGATTTACTCTCAAATCATACTGCTGCAACTGAGAACAGAATCAGACCCAGCAATACACTTTGCCTTCAAAATTATTAGCTGCATACTGTACAGTCCCCCATTTTTGTCCAGCTGTATGTGCTGTCCAGAGAACCTATATACTGAATTTCCACAGGTTGTGCAACAGAGTCCTTTAGTTTTATATCACAGACTACCCTGATAAGAGACATCCTTATAAAGCACCACACTTGGATAACTCATGTGCATAGAATCCACATACAGACCCGAAGTTATTGACCAGGCAGAGTTTTTCCATCATCACGCTGTGCAGTTTTTAAAATAAAGTGCTATTTGCTTATGGCTAAACCTTGTATGTGGCTATTGCATGCACACTTCAGGCTGCATTGTCAAAAACTGCAACACCTTCACCCAAAGAGGATAGAGTCTAAGCACTAGGGCAATGACAGGTTTGGTTTATGGTTTGGGTTTTTTTTCATTTTATTTTGCGTTCCAACAGAATTTTTGTCAAACATAGAGCACGTGAACACACAACAGTTTCCTTCACTGTTCCCCACACAGAGCTGTTCATAGAGGAGGAATGCTAAGGGGGAATTCTTCTAAAGCCATAGACAGGTTCTTAATTTAATTCAGGTTTTGTTTTGTGGTTTGTTTCTTTTGTTTGTTTGCTTTTCTTTTGTTTAATATTATGACAAAACATTATAAGAAAAACTTTTTTAAAGTAGTGTGATTATCAAATAGTATCCATCAATCCCTGAATCATGCTATTCAAAGTGCTTAAATCTACTCTAAAAATAGAACAACAGAAAAGTACTCTCTATGTGGCTAAGGAAACACGTACTGATCGTCTAAATGTGACTGCAGTCAGATAGTTACATCCTACATTTATTCCACATCCCAGTCTTTACTCCAGGGCACGTAAAGGGGAGGGAAAGGGGAAAAATAATGCATTGCTTTTAGAGGATACTGGGGTATTTGGGATCCAGATGAATGAATAAAAATGCCATTAGTGCCTGACAGATGCCTGTAAGAGCAAATAAACAATAGCTTTCTTACACTATGAAAATAACCAAATGTGCAAAGCTCTCTTAAAATTTTCTCTGGCCTGGCTTCTTTTCCATTCTGTGGATGTTTGGCACATGTCCACAGGGAGACACCGTGATAAAGAACAGATTGTAGAAGAGGACTTGAGCAAATTGTCAGAGAAAGAAACATTTTTAAGCAAATAAAAACCAGTGCACATCCCAAAGGTCTATTAGCTTGTTATGCAGATACTGAGATTTCTTGACTTTCACAACAGGAGCATAATCATTTCCTCCCACGCTGTCAGTTCTGGATTACTCCCACAAACATCCCCCAAACTGCAGTTTACCCACTCTCTACCCATCACTTCTCATTAAGAAGACCAAAATATTTTAAGTTGTACCTTTCTCATTGTGACAGTCAGGATGAATAAACCCCACACATCCATTATGTTGGCCAATACCATTCAGCTACCACAAAGGTACATAAAGATACTTAATTACATAAACAGACTATAAGGTCTGTTTGCCAGGATACCAGTTACATTTCTGCCAGGGTAAATCAAGCCCGTGGCTGTACGGCAGCGTGCTGCCATCAGTAACTCTACCCCAGTTCCTCTGCTTCTGCTAGCAAAGACTAGCAGACAGCTTGTCCTGAATATGTTGCAGAGCTACACCACCACTCCTCTGTCTTTTTAAAACCAGAGGGGACTTTTCCGTTATTTAAAATGTAAGCATGGGTAAAATGCTTATTTCGTTTGCCTTAAAGATGTCCAGATGTAAACGTAGTGCTTATTTTTTTCTTCCCTAGCAGCCACGGTACACGCATTACTTGCAGCTCCTCAAAGATAGAATCATACATAAAAAATAAAACTAATTTATTTGTTCATTAAAGTGAATAAATGGGTTTTAATACTTCCAGGTCTGATTTAAATATTAATTTTGTATAAATAAAGTTTATTCTGGAAACAATTGTATTTGTTGGTATTCATGTCATTTTTTTCTGCCTGAGTTCTTACTGAAGTCATGTTGAAATTAATAAAGTTTTACTTATCGTTACAAGCTAAAACCAAATGAAAGAATATTTCTTAATCCTGAATATATCATTTTAAAGCAAATACAGGTTTTGGAACATTAAAATACAAGGGGACTCTGTAATCCACAGCAAAATAATGTTTTGCTCTTACTTTTTTAGAAAATAACACTTTCTATAATACAAAGTAACAAACCATCTACAATACTGTCTTTTTATTCCCCTTTGGTTTGGAACTCTTGACTAGTAAATATCAGCAGAACTCTCTGCACTTCAATGTCTATTGTCGCACTTGTCTTACTTGCTTGACAATTGCAAATGATCTTATTTGCAGGATCTCGAAAAGGGGAAAAAGAAAAAGTTAAACGCTTAAAAATAAAATCCACAACCACATTAATACTTTTCCAGGAAGTGTTAAAAATAGGGTTTGCTTTTATATTTATAAAAGGGATACAATCAACTCATTCTTAAAATAATAGTTAAAAAAACCCCCATGCCCAAGAAAGCAAAACCCAAACCATCTCTAATTTCTACACACTCTGTAGTGACTACTGTGAAGCAATCGATACAGATTGGGTGTATTCTGTTGTTTGACCGGTATCTACCAAGTTACATGTTAGATGATCAGACTGTAGTGTTACCCCAAATGGGGGTCATTGTAAGGGCAGGGGAGGAGCAGTGCACATTACAGGAGTAGAAATTAATCTGGAGCTCTCGGTGAGGGATGGGGTCCTTCTAAGAACAAATATTCTCAAAAAAAGGTGAACTGTAGCAGGCATGGCCTTCAGGAATCAGGCTAGGCAGGCCAACATGGATGGTGCTTCTGATATCAACATAGCTTTGTCCAAGCATTCCCAAGAGACGTTAAAAACAAACAAACAAAAAGTCTAAAACTATACTAACAAAGCAAAAAAGTTTCCTATCTATACAGCAGTCTCTTCATTTTAAAAAATGTAAATATACAAATTCCAATGACATATAAAACAAAGTCAAAAATGTGTATGGGAAGAGACATGGGTAAAACAGGAAGACTGATGCTACAAAGAAATTGCAAAAAACCATATGTACAAGACCCTGTTTTTCCTCGTATGTTATCGATTGTAACGCATGTTTAACAGCAGCAGTCGAGGATATAGTTCCAGGCACCAGACTGCAGACTCAGCTCCTACTCAAGGGGATTGACGGCCCCTTGCATTTCGGTCACCAAATGACACTTGATATACTGGTCTCCCGTGGCAAGAGGGGCAGTATCGCACTGTTTGTATGAGCCTCTTCTGGATTCTGCTCCCTGTTAGTTTTTGTCTGCGGCCGCTGCCCATTTATAAGTGTCATAGGGATGTTGCAGTAGGTATGCTGGTTACCTATTGAGGTAAGCGGCAGGGTGCCGGTAGGAGGTACATCATATTCATAGCTTCGATAATAGTGTTTCTGGCGCATTTGTGAATGATATGTGTTATGAAAGGTGGAGCGCAAATCTGGATGGGCAGTGGCAAGAGCAGTGGAGGTGGCAGCCGCCATGGAAATTGCGGAGACTGTCTGCAGTTCCCCAAAGGGCCCCTGCTCACTGACATCTAAAACCTGCTCGCGTGTGATGGGTTCAATCCTCTTAAAAGGCATTTCGTACTGTAAACGTTTCCAGAACTTGGAATTCAACTTGTTGCATTTTGGTCCATGCCATTTAATGACAGTGAGGAGCTTGATAGTATGTTTCAGGGCCTCAACCTCCTGGTAGTTCATAACTCCTCGTAGTTCACTGCATTCAATCAGTATCACTTTGATTTCGCCTGTGACTAACATGTTTCGAAGCCTCGTTTCCAGTTCAAAGATGCTCCATCCTCTTCTTACCACGTAATTTGGAGTCATGACGATGATCAGTCGCTTGCTTTGGTCTACACATCTTGCCACGTCTTCAATGTAGGCTACAAAATAAGACAATTGCTCAACCAACCATCTAATAAAACATTCTGCTCCCATACACTGGGGAGAAATAAAAGAGGCAAATCCCTGCTCCCAGAAGGGTTCACTGAAATATGCAAAAACATCACTTTTGAATGTGCCAGATTTGTTTGCCTGGGCCCGTGCAACCTGCTCTAGGTGTCCCTTCTTGAACAGGGGGGTTGAACAAGACGATGTCCAGAGGACCCTTCAACCTCAGCCATTCTGTGATCTTGCAAAACATCTATTCCCCCATGTGCTATGGACTGGGAGTGCTTGTTTATGAGCTGTGGTTTTGTATCTGTATCTTTATTGGAACAAGTGTGTTCATCACATTCTTTTCTCTAAAAAGGCAAAGTCACCCAGGTAGGCAACAGAGTAGCAACTACGAGCTTCAGGGGCTCAGTCTCACACCCAAATGATACTCTAAAGGTGTACTATAGGGTTGGATCCTTCTTTTCCTTTCATGACGTCACCACGCACATTCACAGAAACAGTACTGTCTCTGGCAAATTAATGTTTAGTTTACTGTAGATTTAAAAAATATTCATGTGGTTATTTGACGTTGTGCTTTGCCTATNCGTGCAACCTGCTCTAGGTGTCCCTTCTTGAACAGGGGGGTTGAACAAGACGATGTCCAGAGGACCCTTCAACCTCAGCCATTCTGTGATCTTGCAAAACATCTATTCCCCCATGTGCTATGGACTGGGAGTGCTTGTTTATGAGCTGTGGGTTTGTATCTGTATCTTTATTGGAACAAGTGTGTTCATCACATTCTTTTCTCTAAAAAGGCAAAGTCACCCAGGTAGGCAACAGAGTAGCAACTACGAGCTTCAGGGGCTCAGTCTCACACCCAAATGATACTCTAAAGGTGTACTATAGGGTTGGATCCTTCTTTTCCTTTCATGACGTCACCACGCACATTCACAGAAACAGTACTGTCTCTGGCAAATTAATGTTTAGTTTACTGTGGATTTAAAAAATATTCATGTGGTTATTTGATGTTGTGCTTTGCCTAGACCAAGGGTCCTTTCTTCTTTTGTAAAAGGTACTGATCTTATTAGCTGTCTATATGGTTACACTGAAGTTATGAAGCATACTACAGCAACTTAGAAAAAATTACTGTACGTGGGTTGGAATATGTGAAAGAAACATGAAAAAATCTACTAGTACCAGCTGTAAGCAATTCTAATTTTCAGTCTCTGAGAATGGTCTAGTACCTCCACTACACATTTATCTGCAGTGGACACTAATAGAATTCACTACTTTGCTCTGCTGTAGATGGTGTTACTCAACTCTTGCCTTAGTCCAAAAACAACTTTTTCTTTCCTGTCTGAATTTCTGTAATAAATACTTAGAATCACTGATATCTTTCTAGGCAAACTGTAAGGAACAGAAACCATGTAACTCTGTATTCCTTCCTAGATACACAAGCTCTTAAAAAATCTGTTCAAAAAATGTTAGTCTCATTCTCCTTTAGTTGTGAATGTCATTTCTGCACTGTCTCACCTTCAATGATTATAATACAATTACTAGAAAATAACCCTCTTATTTGAAATACACATTAGATAAGTCTGGTGGCTTATCTTCACCATTCCCTAAGACGAGGAAGGAAAGATGACATTCTGAAGGAATAGGTATAGACACAACACTAAAACACTCACTGCAATCTCTGCATTTGCTGTTTTGGAAGCACACAATCATAAAGGCAGAACTTACTTCCTGTGGGAATCAAATCTCTGTCTGGTATGAACAACTTGTATCCATAATGCTTTTCAAGCATATCTGGTAGGATCTCAAGAGCAAATCTTTCTTCTTCTCCAGTTTCTTGATTCCACTGGTCAGGATCCACTTTGGTATAAGATAGATACGCATCATAGTCTTTGTTGTCTAAGGAAAGAGAGGAAGAAAGTAAGTTAGTTTATTCATTATTCTTGCAGATTTCTTAGATAATTACCCAGGAATTATTTCTGGGAGAACTTCCCAGGAACAGGAAATTGTTTAGATAAAATGGCCAAGCTTTCACCCAATCTCCAAATATGGTTCCATTCACCTTTCCTGTTTCACCTGGTAGAGGTAATCCTTGTTTACACAGATGCAAAGAAGGGAGTCATCTCCACAGGTTGAAGTCAGTTTGTTCATAAACACTTGTATAAGGCTTTATACGAAGGAAAGTCTTTTAACTGTGGGGTAACAGCTTGTGAGCACAGAAGAAAAATCACAGAAAATAATTTGAATTCTTTTCCACCTTTAAAAGGCAAAAGAAAAGCATGGAAATACCTAAGCTAATGTGCAGTTTTCTCTCTTCCATAGTAAAAACATTTCAGTCCTGCCAGATTTTTACAATAAATTCAAGGCTTGGGGCTGAAATCTTCTAAGCATATGTGTACCTTTACTTGTAAAACTCATTGGCTTTCCAGGTCTGAAAGTATTGCCAAGCTTAAATATTTGCAGGATCAGCTCCTGATAATGCAGTTTCAATCTCTTGAATTATGTGTGCTTAAATTTGCAAATTTAATGTTGCATTAATGTATATTTCATTACTTAACTGTGTGTTAGTTCATTTCAATAAGAGAAATAAATGTGCCGATTTCTTAAATGTGCTTGGCGTGCCTACTTGAAAAACTGAATCAAAAGAGCCATCATTAATTTTCATTAGGAGGTCAATAATGCCAAGTGCTCTGGAACTAATTTAGTGGAATAAGAGGTCAAGTTTTGACTTTTGTTGAGAAGAAAGCAGAAAAAAAATCAATGGCAAGAGTAATGAAATGTTAACATCCTTCTAACTCTCTCAACAACACTATGTACAGGCTATCAAGAATATAAATTACTTGTAAAAGAGACCTGATTGAACACTTGACTGTGTGTCATAAGTAACGTTATATTCAGTCAATGCTGTCTTCAGTTATTTACTGAGCCACTCCTTTCCTCATTTTACACCTTCTTGTACTCTGCTAGCATTATTTGGAAAAGCCTTCCAAATGCAGTGTAGGTGCAAAGAGTATAAATTAAATTAATGAAACGGTTCTAATCTTGAACAGTCACTCTTCCTTCTGAGGAACCACGCATACTATGCTCACTAACATTTGCAGATGACAAAATTAAAACGGTAAAACTGTAACTATGTTCAAACTTTCCAAACCCATGAAATGACCACGTGCTCATTCTCTCCCCTGCATAGTTTTTTTGTAGTATTATCTAATGTATTCTTATATCCACAGAAAGCAAAACAAACACACAAAAACAGCAACAAAAATTAAGAAAAAATAGAAAAAGAAGAGCAGTGCCTTCTATGGTTCACTCTTCCCATTATTTTTCTTTGGACTATTTGTGAAACCATAACCCTTAACAGTAGACAAGCACATAATGACTTTAACAATGCCTTGAAATAGCACTGAATGATCAAGTATGAGGTAAAGGGAGATTACATAGCAGGCTTTTGTTTCTACAAGAGGACAGTGTTAATGTAGCAACCGAGTTAAGACACAGAAAAGTCAAGAGATATATGAGGAAATTACAATAACCCACAAAATGATGACACAGTAACGCCATTTTCTGTTGTCACCTACAGAAGATGCTCGAGAGCAGTGCTGCTCTGTTGAAAGTCTTTGAGTAAAGATCAGAATGTGTCATTTCTCAAAGGGGTAAATAATAAGAAATAATGCAGTGTTAAAACTGTTTTAAAGGCTCGGGGTATTTTCTGTTGAGATGGTTTGCACATTCTTACTTACAGGGAAAATTATTCATACTATGCCACTGTTTCCTTGTGTATGTAAATATCACAGTAATGCATTTATTTGAAATACACACGTTTCATACAATGGAGGCTCCAGCATTTCCACTGACTCCAACTGCATTATCTTGTATTCCAGGGAACATTTCTTTCCACGTTAGTTCCCTAGTTTTAACAGCATTTGAAGAGCAAAGAATGGCACCTGATCTACGGTGTGTCTACACAATGGATTCAGGCAATCATGAATGTATTCAAACTACAGTCCAGCAAGATGTGTAGTCTGGTTTGGGAAATTGTTAGATGTATTAGCACAGTGGTTTTCCAGAGCTATCGTACTCCCCATCTGTCAGGATTTTTTCATTTTGATGAAAAGTAAAAACTTCAGTTTACAGCAGAATTACCTTACGTGGTAATTTTGTTATCTGATGGGCTGACATACGGACATGCGCAGACAATTTGCAAAATCTGAAATGCCTGGTATACACAGCAGATAATCACATATGCCTTTTTTTTTTTTTTTACTTCTATGATATTTATGTATTAGCCTGCTTTCAGTTAATTAAAATTGTTTGGGTCACGTTGCCAACCCTGTGAAACATTTAAAGAGCTACAGCAGGCAGATAGCTACGTAGCTCTCAAAAGCTATCTTTTTTGTGATGTGATCAAAGAGCAATGGCATTATTTACTATTTTCTCTAATTGTTATGGGTAGTCAAAAATGTAAAACTTCAGTTGTAAAGAAAAACAGGAGAACTCGTAAAATTGTTGAAAACTGCTATCTGCAGGAAAGGATTTAAACACCCAATAGATGATAATATCTCTACATGCAGTTCTTAGTTAAATGCTCCCATCTACTCATGCTTGTAATGAGTGGGACTGATGCCTACATTCTAAAGAACATTTCTGATCTGAATTTATGTTTTTTAACATGTTGTCCCAATGGACTCAGAGTAAGAGACGAGAGCCTGCAGACATCCAGGTCTTATGGCCGAGTCAAACTCCAGGAGCTGGGGCATCTTGCCAGTGTCTTGGTCATGTCACATGGAAGCAGGAGGCCCTCAGCCATGCTGTTAAGCCCTTTGATCTTGGGCTGTTTTCCATGTGTACAGGAGTCCCCCAACACCCAGCAAGCATGCAGGAAGTCCATCATGGTTTTTTGTTTTCTCGACCATTCATTGAAACAGATATTTTACCCGTGAAAATATTTAGTGTCAGCACATCTGCCTTTTCCAAGAAAAAAACAATCAGAAAATTCCTGATCTGCTCCTTACCACAAATCAAGTCATATAGGACTTGATATTGCTAGTTATATTATTATTTAGTATGATAAGTACAGATTTGGCTACTCAATAAGTTCAGATACTGGCTGGATCCAATATTCAGTGTCAGAAAAAAAGGGAACAAAAATCCAAATTCAAAACAAACAAAGCTGGTGGTGAATGAATCTTTTCTTTAAAATGTGAATTTCTTTATTTTCCTTCATCAGCAAACAATTACGTCTTCTATCCAAGCATCCTCAGAATGGAAATGTGATTGATTGTTGCTTGCACTTTGGCTTTAGATATAGATTAAGTCATTTCAAAGATTTTTGTCAGGCTCCCGTGCATTAGCAATAAACTGGAATACAGTTACTCACT
The DNA here is from genome assembly GCA_013398225.1 of Steatornis caripensis. Classification (NCBI taxonomy): domain Eukaryota; kingdom Metazoa; phylum Chordata; class Aves; order Caprimulgiformes; family Steatornithidae; genus Steatornis; species Steatornis caripensis. The sequence goes on along the minus strand of VZSC01000029.1, from coordinate 135,990 downwards.
ACCTGTTTCCTCCCACACTTAGGAAGAAAAATACGGGCTAATAACCAAAAGCAGAAATGTTGATCATTTCATCTGAACCTTTTTTTCTTTCCCATAGAGATTGAAAGTAACTATCTACATATACTTTTGTACCTGAAAGCACTTTTATTCCCTTAACCCTTTCAGGATTCTTTTTTTAGAAACATATCAGAATAAGTTCATCTTGCACTGCCTCCAGGTATGTTGCAGAGCTGTATTACGTAATGGCTGTCTTTTAATTTAGTGAACACAGTTGAGTGTGGCATACAATATCATGCAAGAGCAATACTTAGAAATATTTTGCTGTAATAAGTTTCCTCTTCCCATTCTTTGCGAATAGACAGGTAGTTCTCTTTAGTTATGGGGTTTTTAGTTGCTCAGCTGCATATCGGTTCTGTGAAACCAGGATGGAGCTCTTCAACTCAACAGCCACCATTTCTGTGAAGTTTTGTTGTATCCGTTAATTGAAAACTCTGAAACATAACCTAAAGAAGACCTTGCATGGCCAAATTCAACCAGACTTTATGCAAAAAATTTCTTTGTTATTGTACTGTAGAACTCACTGAAAGCTGTGGCAGCTCTGGATTAGTTCATCACAATAGGGTCAAATAAAGTCTGTGCTTTATTTGTATTCGCAAGGTATGATGCATTCAGTCAGCACAAACCCACTGATACTGCAAGACTCTGGGCAAAACAGACTGTGAGACACAAAGTCTGCCATATTTTAACTGTTCTATGAAGTTGAAAGTGAGAACACTGAGTAACGATCATGGAGCTGTGCTCAGTCATAGGTCTGAGAAAATTGTTTGGATCAATCTCAGGGGTCAACATTGAGGGTGAAATCACAGCTTCATTAATAACACACAGAAACATTACTTCATTTAGTAGCCCAGGATTTCAGCCAAAACACCTGTGCAATGTGCATTCTTTAATGCTGTCCATTTCTTTCGGTGCTTATCCATATGTAGAATATGTTATCATACTCCCTGTAACTTTCTAAAGTGTAAATCCAGCAGACATGATATAAACTTTTAGGGGATGAAGTTGCAAATGCTACTTGTTATTCCAAGGATATGCTCAGCGGCAGTCACTTAAAGGCTCAATGTAAGCGTAAAATGAAACTCAGACTCTATATGCATCTACTTTGTCACATGCATATAGGATCTTTGGGTAAGTAAATTGCTATCAGACATCTAAGAACTCATCTGTATGCATGCTCTTTTAATAGCTACACATGAAGAAATGGTAAGCTGGTGCCTACAGAAAGATAGATAAGACTTCCTCTTCTACAGGGTCCAGCAAACAGATTCAATTTTGAATTTGTATTATAGATGTATATATTTTCTGATGATTTCCATGTCGCACTCCAAGAAGCCAGCAGTTTGGGCCTTTGAGGATTTATTAAACCTTAAATGTTACAAATATTTCTGTTAATGGGGGACAGAAAAACTATATATATGGATGAACAATTCAAAATTAAAAAAAGCTTCATCGAGCCATTTTTTTTCTTATCAGCCGTGATGAAGCAGATGACAAACTCTGATTTTCAGCTGGCATGATATATTTTAGCACAAGAAATATTAATAGATCAAAACAAATAGAAATTCCACAATGTCATATTTCACAGTGAATCTCGTTTTAATGAAGCTGTAAGACCTAGAGGCCGGGGTGAAATCACATCTGTTTGCATCCTGAAATCCTCCAGAGTAATTAGCAGTGACTTCAGAAATATTCGGTGCACTGAAGGCAGCTGTCCATGAACTCTGCTAGTCTTTTGCAGCTAAACGGTAGTAAGGACAAAAATCATGCTTACCTAAGGACTCCCAGGTGCAACAGAGACTGCAAAGCAACTAGTTACCTGTATAAAATACATGCTTAATTTTATGTAGATTCCTTAGTTCTGTTGATAACAGTGACAGTACTTGTATCTTATCATTAAGTATTTTGAAAACTGGAGCTAAGACAGCCTTGATCTAGGCAAAAGCAGTAAAAAGTTTAGTAAGTCTTTATAGATATAAACAAAACTCGGTGAGAAATGGCTTGGAAAGAGGCTTTCAATCTAAGATTCTTGACATCAGATGCCAATATGCTGCGTTCATCTCACTTACTTCAGAAATCTGCAATGTGCTTTGGCCTTTGATAAAAAACCTTCAAAGCTTAGAACCACTTGACAGAGCTGCTGGTAGTGGTTTTTTTTTTTTCTACTTTACATCTGGACTTTCTAACCTATAACAATCTTCTAGTTTCGAATCAAAAGATTTTCTTGGCAATATTGTTGTTTTATTTTTAATATATGTATTACACATAAAATAAGAAGACAGAAAAAAGGAGGATTTTTCTTTGAATTAGTAAGTTTCAAGGACAGAATGCAGAAGATCTCATATTCAGTGGAGACATAAATTGAAATTTTACTGTTTGAATTTCATTTCAGATGTAAATAAATAGCATAAACAAGAAGAGTTAAGAGAAGC
>VZSC01000029.1:122114-133308 GCA_013398225.1 Steatornis caripensis | reverse complement strand
AACAAGAAGAGTTATGAGAAGCAGTTATCTAACAATAAAATTGTAATTAAATAAGAGGAAATTCCCTTTTTGTAACTAGTAGTATTTGGAAACATGAAAGGTGTATTTTTCTAAAGGTGATTTTAATAGAATTTTAAATTGGTCTTCCTAGCAGGATTTCTTATTGCCACAATTTGCCAATGGCCAATAAGAATACATAGGCGGTGGTGAGACTGCTATTGCAAACTTATTCTATAGGTCCCCAGGGAAGATTCTATAATTGCAAAGTCACTAACTTCGGCAGTAATTTCAGTCTAGCTATACCTGCATAGCATAATCATTAACACAAGTGCTTTGGTGGTGCCTAAACTGTTGGTAAAAGTTATATTTGAAAGTTAGCAACTAAGTCACACTGAAACATTAAGAATCTCAAAGTGTTGCCTTTCCTTGCTGCATAAGAGGTTTACTGGGATGAAACTCAGGAAACCACTAAGTATATCTTATGTGCTCTTGTCTTGTACAGATAATAAGATATTAAGATATGTAATAAGATATTATCTGAGCAATCTCATGGGTCTGTCCATGAACTCTGCTAGTCTTTTGCAGCTAAACAGTAGTAAGGACAAAAATCATGCTTACCTAAGGACTCCCAGGTGCAACAGAGACTTCAAAGCAGAAATTGTTTCATCAATCTCCTAATCTGAGCATTGATTTCCTCCCCCTCAGCAAGTAGTAGAAACCCATCTCTCAAGAAATTGCAGCCAGCATAGACAAGAAACAGCCACTATAGATGTCATGTACCAAATCCAAACAATATTCCTGAATTTAGAGAGCTCAGCAGTGACACATTTTAATCACGTTAGGAGCACTTTTTTTTTTTATTTCAGCAATGGGGGCGGGGGGCTTGCGGTGGTGGTGGTGGTAGAAGTAGCAACCTGCAGGACTGAAAGCGAATCTCAGAGGAACTCCCCAGATTTTGTTCCCAGGTACCTTCCCTGCCTGCGCCCCAGCCGCAAAGAGGCTGTGTCTTCCCTTAATTCACCAAGGTTTCCTTGGCAAACAAAGATGAGCATAAGATCAGGACACCACGGAGAGCTCCCATCCAACATTGTACAAACAGCGGATGAGACTTAAAGGTACCAAGGGTCATTGTGACGGTCATCATAACAGCTGCTAAGCAAAGCTCTCCCTTTCTAGTTATCAGCTGCCTACAGTTTTGTTTTGTTTTGTTTTGTTTTTTTAATTATTCAGCCTAAAGCTTGACTACTCATCAGCTTAGCTGTAAGAAATATTTATGTAAATTTGATTAGAAAACTATTTACAGCACATTTGTTCAGATTTTTCTCTTTAATTGCTACTTTTTTTATTCTTAACAATTTTAATGCCATCATCTTAATGTAAAACACCTTGCTTATTAATTTCTTCACACAAAACTTCCATCAATTTAAGTGGTTACTAATGTACCCAGGTAATGGTAGGGGATGGTACCTGCAGACTGTTTCTACTGCCAGCTCTGCTATAGGCTCTTTTCTCTGCAACTGGAATCTGGAATGTAAGCACATATGTAAGTTCATGATTTTGAGTAATTTTCCTTATCTGACCATGTCCAATTATTTCTAGTCTGTCATCTGTAGACTTCTGGATTTATCCTTAGTATATGTTAGAGATGCCATACAGACTTCTGCACATCCACTGCAAAATCTCAGATCTTGAAACAGCAAGAAAAAGCTGAAAATAGCTGTTTTGGTGACTTTGATCCTCCTGGCCACTTTAAAGTAGCATCACAAATGGTGCTGCATAGTGAAGGGGTCTGACTCTCCTCTCCACTCTCGCTGTGTCGACTGTGGCCGTCATGCCTGGGGACTGATGCTTGCGTGATTTGATGAGCAGGAAGAGTCTCACAAAGGAGAAAGTTGTCCCAGGGAAAATCCTGGGAAAATTTCCATAGATTTTATGCAGCCTGGAAGTCATTTCATGTGTAGGCAAGGAGCAGATTTCTATACAGTGGTAATATCTCTTCTGATACAAATAGCCTTTTAAGGTCCCAGAGTCAAGGCAGAAGGAAGCCAGGGTGTGTGTTGATCACAGGTACCTGTTAATGTTTACTTGCATTTTTACTCTTATTTTTCGGTTAAAGTATGATATTTAGTTTGTTCATCAAATCATTTAAAAACTGGGAAAGCCGGAAAGAGGAGGCAGTTGGAAAATAAAAATACATAAACAGTAACGGCTAAAATGCTTCTCAGAGGATGAACATGGCATAAAATCTCTTCTGTTGGAGCTCAATGTACGGCAAAACACAAGAAATCATCACTTCTGAAAGTGGCTTTCACTAATAATGCGTTATTGCTTCAAGTGCACTTTAGAGACAAGATTTTTTAACATGAGCGTTAAAGTTTAGAGCTGCAAACCTTAAATGTTGCCTGACATTTAGCAATGATCAGCCCTCAGAAGTTCCCAGTGAAGTACCTATTTCTGAAAATTTTGTTGTTTTCAGAATACTGCTGGATATTTTCTTTTTTTTTTTGTATAGCCTGTCAAGGTATCATCTTCATCATGTATGTGGTGAGATCTTGAACTAAAATTCTCTGTTTGCACAGATTTGGGAGTTTCTGACCACCAAACTGGTATGGATGAGTTATATCTCTGAGATGCAAGGTCTTGCCAAACATGCACAGGTGAGAAAGCTACTGCTTTNTTTTTTTTTTTTTTTTGTATAGCCAGTCAAGGTATCATCTTCATCATGTATGTGGTGAGATCTTGAACTAAAATTCTCTGTTTGCACAGATTTGGGAGTTTCNGTCAAGGCAGAAGGAAGTCAGGGTGTGTGTTGATCACAGGTACCTGTTAATGTTTACTTGCATTTTTACTCTTATTTTTCGGTTAAAGTATGATATTTAGTTTGTTCATCAAATCATTTAAAAACTGGGAAAGCCGGAAAGAGGAGGCAGTTGGAAAATAAAAATACATAAACAGTAGCGGCTAAAATGCTTCTCAGAGGATGAACATGGCATAAAATCTCTTCTGTTGGAGCTCAATGTACGGCAAAACACAAGAAATCATCACTTCTGAAAGTGGCTTTCACTAATAATGCGTTATTGCTTCAAGTGCACTTTAGAGACAAGATTTTTTAACATGAGCGTTAAAGTTTAGAGCTGCAAACCTTAAATGTTGCCTGACATTTAGCAATGATCAGCCCTCAGAAGTTCCCAGTGAAGTACCTATTTCTGAAAATTTTGTTGTTTTCAGAATACTGCTGGATATTTTCTTTTTTTTTTTGTATAGCCTGTCAAGGTATCATCTTCATCATGTATGTGGTGAGATCTTGAACTAAAATTCTCTGTTTGCACAGATTTGGGAGTTTCTGACCACCAAACTGGTATGGATGAGTTATATCTCTGAGATGCAAGGTCTTGCCAAACATGCACAGGTGAGAAAGCTACTGCTTTGCCAAAGGTCAGAGTATTTTCCTTGCTCCTGTGGTCCAGCTCCCCGGGGGATCTGTCAGATGTCCACAGTGAGGGCCCCTGACTAAACACCTTCACGTCGCATTGCTCCACACCAACGCACACCACATCGTGCCTGTCATGCAGTCTCCCCATGTGGAGTCAGCTCCCAGGTGGCTGGAAAGCACAGGCACAGAGTGGGAGGAAAACCGGTAAAATATGAGCTGGATTTGATTATATTCCAATTTAGTAGGAAAGGCAGAGAATTAACCATGAAAACAAAAAAGCAGGCTTCAGTGCCTGTTCCCAGGAGACAATAAAGGCAAGACTGAGGTAAATGGTTTGCAGGAGAGAGAAAAAAAAAGGATACCCCAGTCCCCAGAATGAGAGAGAATACGCAAAATTCAAAGCTGCAAGTTAGAGAAATGAGGAATCAGCAGCTGTCATCGCTTGCTCAATCTTCAGTACCCCTACAGAAAGTAATAAATTAAGTTACACTAGCTGTAAGGGTTAAGTACTTTGTTTTCAGATATGTCTCACAATTCACCCATGCCTCTCACAGAAATGCATATGTTAGCCTGAGAAAAACAGATGTGTCTAAGACTTGGAATAGAAAAGAGGAATTGTGATGAGATTTGACATCCTGAAGGGCTTGTTCTCTAATCAGGGAAGAAATGAAGCATTGCAATTTAGAAGAGATTTTCAACTGAAAATTTTAACTGAGCCTCATTTTTAAAGTGTTTCAAATCCTCTCTGGGCACAATACAGTGCACACAAAAAAAGCCTGTGATATTTTGATGTTTGCTTATCTACATGCTGTTCCAAAGTATGACAGAACACGGTGTAAATTATGAATAGCATGTGGGCTCTCTGCTGTTGCGCTGCAGGAAATGTGGTTAGAAGAAGATTTTAGTTTTCAGCATTTTGTGTCTGTCAGTAACCAACTAAGCCAAATGAAAGGATCTGAACATACATCTGCAGTTTATTTCTGCGCAAGCCATGGCTCAGTCTTCTGTGGGGCATTTTCTCTCTGTCTTCTTGCTTTTGCAGAAGTGTAAGTGAAAGAGACGGAGTAAAATGTCCAGTTGCAGTAACTTCATTGGCACAATGGGTTTTATCCATGTTGTTAGCATATTGAACCCAGTAGAAGCTACCGGTTTCCATTAGGAATCTGTAAGTAGTGTTTTTCTTCTTACACTACTGTGGTTAAACACCTAAGCTATCAGCGTTTGCATTGATCATCTAAGGAAAATCCATGTTTTATCTTCTTTAACAATGAACTTTGTGCAGGAGGATAAACTGAATGGACATTGGTTTTCCTCCTTATAAATCCCAGAATGACGTCCTTTAGAGGTCACTTTTTTGTTGTTTAAAATGTCTGACTGAAGTATTGTTTTTCCCAGGTGACCAATGTTTGGGATGGGAGGAGAGAGAGGCAAGTGTGTAACAACTGGTAGAGTAAGTTTGCAAAAGAATTGCAATGATTTGAGATAACAATAAATGGCAGCTGTAAATGTAAGAATTACTGATACTGAGAGAGAAAACATTACGTTGCACCTATTTAAACAATTATTAATTGAACTGTCTATTTCTGCACAATATAATATGACTACTAATAAATTCACACAATTCATGGAAGTAAGCATGCCCATTTAAACTGGGGCTGCTTTGTGGAGAAGAGAGGATCTCAGCTCCTAAAAAAAAGATGTCTAACAAAATCCTCCATGACTCACAGTCCCTCTGGGCCTCAGTTTCCTCCTCTGTAAAATAAGTAGAATAACCTGATTTTTTCCCACCACTGAGCTGCTATATTAATGCATCCTTTTTTGTAGGTACAGTAGAAGGATACAAAATGTTCTAATGTTCTTGGGCTCGTTGTTGTGAGCATTTTCTGTTTTGAATCCTTGTACATTTTTAGATGGGAGGCAGAAGTGGGTCATTCCCTAGTGATCTTATTATGGAAGTCTTTCCCTTACATAAGGACCTCTAATTCTGCTGCCGCTCTTCTCCCTTACTGGAGACCGATTTGGCCGGCGCTTGTTTATCCATACGTATTTATTTTAATATGTCACAGTGTCTCCTGCCGACAGGCTATTACCTTGAACTGTAAAACAACTTTTATTAGTATTTCAGTAAAAAAAGAAGGTCCTGTCACCAAAGACATAATGGCTGCACAAAACATCAGGAACTCTGACCCAAGAAACCAAACCTAATTAATCAGACTCTGCACCTCAACCCAGTTTGCTGTTGCACAGCAGTTTTGATTAGCAGGGCTAGAGGCAAAGACAACCTTTTTCATCAGTGCTTAAAAAGAGAAGAAAATAAAATGCATGCATACATTTGACACAAGCTGGTGCATACATTGATGGTTACTTTTGTTTAAGCTGGGTGTCCTTGAATCACAGAACAACTTTAATGACCATTAGCTGCTCTCTCAGTGAATAAGTAAACAAACTCAAGAAAATGAACTGCTGGGTATATTCCCAATCACTCGGTACAGTTTATTGAAACTGCTCAGTTTAAAAAAGCAGTAAACCAAGATTCACTTCAACCTCTAGCTATTTGGCAGAGACAATTAGGGAAGACACTCCCTGGCTTAAGGAGGAGCGAAGCTGAGTTTCGATACTGACAGAAAAAGAAAATCTTTAACGCATCAGTGTTGGTAGTTTACATTCAGTGTCGGGAATAAAAATCTAAAAGACATAGGTGTCTTCTGGAGCTCCAGAGAGCAGCACATACATCAACTCAGCAATCACTGCTGCTAATGTGCCGTATGAGGAATGCATATTCAAGTCAGTGCCTAATGCACTGAGAAATCAGAATTGCAGTTGTTAACACACCTTCAACTGAAATGAAATTTTGGCCTTGGTGGAGAGAAATAAAAGACAAGCATTCTTAGAGAGTAGGAAACGTACTAAGAAGCTGCCTTACCTCCATCTAGTTCTTCAGCTCCAAAATGATTCCTGTAGAAGAGCATAATCTCTATCTTGTAACACTTGTAGATAGTCACTAAACAAACAAGCAGCAGCAGAATAGCACCAAGCCCACCAGCAAGCTCAACTGTGTACATCAGCTCTGCAAAGAATTACAAAACACAGTAACAACCACATTCCAAGCCGGGGAAATATTAGCCGCAGACCTCGCACTTATGTTGAACATTAAAATAAAATAATGAATGACAGATTATTTATGTATTTATTCCCTTATAGGGCCCTTGAAGCAATACTTACTTAATAGATTTTATTTTCCTTCAGTAAAATAGTTTTTCCTCCAATACACAGTCTGAATTACTCATTTAAAAAGCGACGATTGCTGGGGATGTTTGTGTGTGTGTGTGACTATATGCATATATATGAGAGATATTTTATAACGCTCTTCCTTCTCTCTCTCTGTAGATAGATCGCAGTTTGTGTTACACAGATCAATGTTGATGTTCCACTTACAATGAAGGCAGAGGTGAATGGGGTTCGGGGTTTTTTTGTGCACTATAATGCAAACACAGTTTCTCCCTTATTCCACACACAAATTAAGATGAGTTTCAGTCTACTGGAGAAAACTACAATAAGGATTTTATTTTTTCCAAAATAATATTTTTTTAAAAACCCCAAAATTCGAGAAATGTGAAGACAAACTCTCCAAGGAATCCCACACCTTCACATCTCAGTTATGTGTTAATATCTTTGGCACAGTTTCCCAGTGAGCTGCAGTTCATCTTATTCTTCCCTTTCCCCCAGCGGGATTGGCTTATGTGTAGTCACAGCAAATCATCACGACTTGTCCGTTCTGATATTCCCATTCAGATCATGACCCCCTAGTGTCTTTGCCACACTGCCACTGGAGACTCACGTGACGGAATGAGATCCTCACCATGTAGCTCCATTCCTGAGAAAAGGGACTCTGGTCAAACGTGACCACATCTGTCTATCACCAGCAGTATCCTCAGTGGGGCCACTTACCAGCGCATAAGTAATATCCCAGCATGGGCTTTCACTCCCTCAATCTTATCTGTTGCAAGCTCATGGAAGGTCACACAGCGACGTGGCATCCATTTTGTTGTTACTTTTAATTTACTTATTGGCTGCAAACTGGCAATGTTAAAAAAGAAGGGTGGGAGGAGGAAGAGCGTCACCAACAATGTTGCGATTTGAAATGAGAAATAAATGGCATAGCTTAAGACCACTCATACTTGTCCAGTATCACTGTTTTGAGGAGTGCCAGGAAATCAAATCTTGGAAATCAAAGATACACAGATTGCTTCATAAAAATCTGGGTTGGAGAAAGCTCAGTTGGGTGTTATTTTCACACTATCATCTTCCAGTGGGCAGCTTCTGTCTGGGTGAAGCAGGGTAGCCCTGAAGTAACCTTTTGTGTGTGTGTGTGTGTGTGTGTGGTTACCTAGATGCATTACTCCAGCACAATACAGTTCAATTAGAGGGATAAAAAGCTAGAGGAAAAAGTGACAATTCCATTTATTTTGACTGCGTCTACTGAGAACCACACACTTTTTCATTATTTTGAGGCAACTGTAAGAAGATTTTATTGCTCTCTAGAAGACACTAAAAGTGTGATAAAATAAAATAAAAAGGCATTTACATTCCATCCTATTCTCTCCAAAACTGTGCTGGAAACTCCTTTGTGTTAGATATTTTTAAGGCCAGCATAGTTATTTCAGACTTCCAATAATTTTCTGGTCCAGACAGCGGAATGTTATTAGAAACAACCAACAAAAAACTGTTTGCATAGACAAGTAATACGGTATTTTAAAATATAAATGGAAATAGAAATTACTGTGCACTGGCTTACTATACCCTGTTTATCATTTTGTACTACAGGTGATGCAGCTGTTCAATGGTAACTAGAAGAAAGACTAGTACTTCCCGTTGCTAGGCACAAAACACTCTATTTATGTGCCTGCTGTTACAACTCATTAAAGGCAAGGAAAAGCTTCACAACTGGAAAAATAAAGTTTTCCTAAATTCATGATTTTGAGATTAAATGGGAAGAATAACTGCAGGTAGTCATCTATTCTCTGTCACTGCACATGAAATCAGACTAATGCACTGCATTACTTTTGCCATCAGAGTTTCTATCAGTTATCTTTTTCCCTATAATTAATTCAAGATTATGCCTGTGTTTTTACTTCAATGAAGTCTATCTGGACACACATGAACTGTCCTAAATGAGGCAACAAAAGCAAAAAGCAAAATTCTTTAAGTCACCCTGATACCTACTAGAAATTGCCATTTTATGTGCTGCTGTCAAGCCCATTGTGAAGACTTACGAGCACAAGCATAACATGGTTCTTTCCTTAAACAGATTTGTTGGTAAGGTATATTTCATCCTTTACCCATTTAGCATAGCAAGCTCGTATTTTTCTCCATGTTGGACAATGTCTATCAGCACGTGTTCACACTCGGTCTTTGCTGCTATTTGTCAGGATACAGAGGCAGACAGGAGCAGTGATTAGCCCGGCAGACTGCTGCATCCTTACACCCAGCCCTGCAAATGCCTGAGCTAACCCTCAATGCACTGGAAGTGGGACTGCTGCACCTGTGCAGTGCCGTGGGAGGCGGGGCAGATTGGCCTGGGCACGGCGCCACACCAAGCCGATCACTTTCGGGCCTTGAGCTCGTGTTTCTGCGGGATGCTAAACTGTACCCCACGAGGGCACGGTCTGGCTTTCAACTGCCGCAGGCATATGGAGAGCAGTGTTACCCTGTGTCACATGGAACTGAAGGTGTGAGGAGCGGGAAGGCTTGGTCCTGCCTCTGCTGTCAGCCCCTTGGATGACTGAACCCATTTCACATTTCTGTGCCTCAGTTTCCCCAATATGAATTGGGGAGGGCACATCTGGGTCCTTCGGGGGGGGTGGGGGTGGGGTGGGAAGTGATTACTCCTGCAAGGTGCTCTGCTAATGCCAAAGGTGTTGGTGTTGTGTATGTCAACAATGACGTAGCGAATGTTAAAGCTAAGTTCAAGTGTAACAGCAAGGTTAGAGTGTAAGGCTGCCTTCACAATAACAGTTTTTTTCTGCTGCTTTATTCTGCCTTTTGCATTGCAATTTGAGCACACTTGCTGCAGCAGGCATTACGCTCCCTTTGAAGTGTGATCTGGTTTTCCTGTGGAAATTCAAGTTTCCTGTAGTGGCTCCATGCTAAAAAGATTCAATTTCAGCACAATTCCACATCAGAGGGGAGAGATGGAAAGTGAAAACCTTTTAAAATCTATTCAGCCTCTGTGTTACGTTGCTCAAATTACAGACCTGGCTCTCCTTAAGGAGCTAAGGCTGAATGTAGAAAATAGTAGAGGAAAATTACCCTGCTAACCCTTGGGGGGGGGCAGCGTTCTGTTAAAGACAACAAACGAGCGAGTGCCAGGGAGTTATGTCCAGAAGCACAGCAATCATTTAGTTACAGGCAATTAACAATAGTCCTCCAGTAGCACAGGAACAGTTCTACTCCAAGGGAAAACACATTGATTACTGCTGCAGTAGTAGATTGGTTTCTGAATAAATAGCTTCAATTTAAAACAAGATTTGTTACAAGCATTTTGACGAATGGCTACAATTTTTTTCCTTATCAGGAGGCTTTGGCCAAGCAACCCAGTGAAAGAGACGGCTAATTAAAACAAAGTACGCGTCCTCTCCAAATAGCCGTCAAGATATGGCTGGTGATAAACTCACTCATTTGATACTGATTCTGTCCTAATTATTAGGCATATTCGTAGGCTATATCTTTGATCTTCACCTGGCATTAATAGTTGATAAACTTCCTTTTGCTGTGTCATGTGGGTAATTCATTTACTATAGCTGGAATTGTAACAAGAAAGTAAATAAAAGGGTGCCTTCAAAGATTTATATCTTTTGACTTATATGTCATTCTTCAGGGATTTTACATTTAATGATCTGTGATAATTTAAAATTAATCTTATTCTATTCATTAGTCCACATGTATCTGAGCTACTAAGAAAAATAATTATATTTCAAAATTCTTTTTTTTGTGATTTATGTCTTCAAGGACGTTTGATTTATAGCTGTGTATTCAATTTCTGAGCCTTTTTCAAAATCCAATTACAGTCTATCTAAGGTTTCAATTTTGCAATCACTTACGCAGATTGCTTAACTCCACGGACTGCAAGTAATCCCTCTGAAGTCAACAGGACTATTCACCGAGCTTCAGGTGAGCACATACATAAATCTTGGCAACTTTGTGGCCTAAACTCGTTTCCATGCTCTGCCTGTCTTGGACAATTTAACTCACAAAGCTGCAAGGTTTGGTTAGAGACAGTTTCCGGTTTGTCTAGGTATACTTTCATAGACTTCAATCATGAAACCTATGACATAAAGATAATTAACATAACTTGGAAGGGGAGCAGTTGAAGGCAATACTAAAGCTCTAATGATGACACCTGAGAGAAGGTAAAGGCGGCAGATACTGACAACCGATGCAAGACTGATGTGTCGTAACATGTAGCTTTGGTTATAAACAGGTGTGTTTCTTCTAAAGGAAGCAGGAGGCTGGCTAACACGGGAATACTTGTCTGAGTGTTATTTCAGACATTAGCAGTAAACAGTAGGCAGAGTTTAGAAGGAAGAAAGAAACGCTTACTCACAGTTTAAAATAGGAGAAGTATGTGCTTTTTTTCTCTTTCCCCCCATGCTTAATACAGTATTCATTATGGCATGGCTGTAAAACAATTTATCTTTCCAAAGCATAACATATGGAACCAGAGCTTTATATAGCATATGCATATCCAATATGCATATACAC
>VZSC01000029.1:69153-103953 GCA_013398225.1 Steatornis caripensis | reverse complement strand
TTTTTTTTTTTTTTTTTTTAACCTGAAGAGTGTTAACCCAACAGATTAAAACATCCAAATCTCTTACCGTGGAGGTTTTGTTATAAATCTTATTTTCTTGTTCTTTCTGAACAGAATATAGCGAGTTTGCTTTGGTCTCTTGTAGATGTAGTCCATGTTAAAAACCCTGCACATTAAGTCATGGCAACCAGCTGCAGCCCCAGTACCTTCTCCTAGGCCCCTCCCAGCTGCACTGCACANTAACCCAACAGATTAAAACATCCAAATCTCTTACCGTGGAGGTTTTGTTATAAATCTTATTTTCTTGTTCTTTCTGAACAGAATATAGCGAGTTTGCTTTGGTCTCTTGTAGATGTAGTCCATGTTAAAAACCCTGCACATTAAGTCATGGCAACCAGCTGCAGCCCCAGTACCTTCTCCTGGGCCCCTCCCAGCTGCACTGCACAGCTCTTTCTGTACAAGGGAAACACAGACTATGTCCTGGATCCTAGATAATGACAAATATCACACTTTTTTTCAAAAACTCTGTGGAGCTGTAGTAAGAAACTTACTGTGCCAGATCACACGTAAAAGAAAATATAAATAATCTTAAGGAACAGATTTGGCCATTCAGTTTACATGCAAATTATCTGCTAGTCAACCTCTTGTGACTATTTCAGCCCTTAACTGTTCAGGCAGTTGATTTCTTCAGTCATAGCACTTAGTGAACAGCATTAGAAACTGTATTTTACTATCATGTCTCATAATACCTGCTTTTTAACTGCTTTGGAAAGAGAGATTGTAGTGTTTGTGCAATCATTAGATAATTTGAGTACATACAGCAAATTCTTAGCTTTGGAGTCACACATGCGTAATAAATAGTAAGTTGTGGTTTTATTTTCCATCAGTCAACCTGACTGCTCTTTTCCTCCTTTTGCTCTTTCTTCACGAGCAAGCCTCCTGGATTGAGTAGGTTGCAGAAAATTATTGGGCAAGGAAATATTCTGAAAAATACTGTAGATATGAGTTGAATATGGAAGACTTTCTATAAAAGTAGAGCTTTTGGAAAGTGACGGGCACAATGTCACCTACACCTGCTAGGTGGGTATTAGGGGAATTGAAACTCCAAATAACAATCAATAAATAATTAAACCCTATATCTTCCTCTGGTGAACTTTACTCTTCCACACAGAATGGAAACATTAGAAGTTGTAAGATTTTCATAAACTAACCAGTGCTGTCAAATCGCATAATATGACGGAAAATGTCATTTGTAAAGGACTCAGGCTAGTTTGGCAAGCATGTGGATGGTGAAAACTACTATTCCTGTGAAGTAATGTGTCACAACAGGATAAATGCAATTGAAATAAAACACACCTATTACATGAATCAAAATATTTCAATTCAGTTCAAAATGATCTGAGACCACTAGTCTGTTTAAATTTTCACCAGGGAAGTCATTAAGCACCACTGAAATTTGGAGCCCTGATGAACTGAACCTGTTGATTACTGATAAAACGCGTAAGTAAAATCAATACCAACTTTTCCTTTTACTGTAATAAAGCCTTTTAGGGTAAGAAGGTATTTCATCCTTCGTCACACTGGGGTTTTCTGTGTAAACAAAAGAATGAAGAGTAATTATATATGTATAGTTTAGATGCACTTTTGCTTTAGATGGTTGTGTCCCCTCCTCACTTCATGACCATAATGCAATGGCCAGAGAAATGCTAATATCCTCAGAAATAGTTTGTTTGCCATTTAATTATCACATGGATTAATAGCTGGGTTTATAATTTAAAAGTCTTAACACATCTTCTATTGCATAAAAATGTGAATGTATGCTGATTCTAAGAGCACTAGGTTTTCTGGTTTTATATGGCAATCATTACACCATGTAGTCTTCCTGTTTCTCTTGTATGGGTGAGTTAGTCCCCTGCTTTCATAACAAACTCCTGGAACAAAATCCATGAAAACAAAACTCTCTCATTCCCAAAGATGTAAATGGAGAGGCTTGTTTGCTTGTCCATGACAAATATGCTATACTCTTGGACCATACATATGCTGGAATCTTCTGTTCATCAGCTTCCTTTCCAGATGAAAGGCGGACAGGCTTTTTCAGTATATACCTCTATATGATTGCATATTGAGAAGCAACACTTAGTAAGGGCAGCTGCACAAATGTCACCAATGGAATAAAAAGAATCCGGCTGGCACTGCACATGTGCTGCCTGAGTTTAAATGAAAAAAGTATAGAAATAGAGGCAAGCTTGAATTCTTGATACTATACTCTGCTTTCTGACCTGCACGTACATGAGAGGATGCATGAGAGCTTCTGCCCCATGGAAGGGCCTGCTCATTGCTCCCAGCTCCAGAAACCTACCTTTTCTCACTCTTGTTTTTAGAATGGGTGAAGACCTGTGATCTGCATCCCCCTCCATAGCCAGTAGCTGTTCTTGCACCACAAGGGCAAGAGTGAGAGAGTTGTGCTCTTAAATTACACCTGCGTAAGGGCTGGCTTTATGTTGGCTATCACACTTTAACAGGAAAGCGGCCTGGCCAGGCTGGAGGCCAGGAAGAAGCAGACCCTGGTGTCCCCATTTGTGTTTGAAGTAGGTGCAGTTCTGGGCATAAAACCATGTGATTCTTCCAAACCAGCTTCCTTCCCAAGAATAATTAATCATCAAATTATTTTGGTTTCTTGCTCCTGTTTGTCAAGAGGAGATGCTCTTGAGTACTGGAAAATCTGGACAACAGCAAGGCTTAAATCATTTATCTTCTTAAGGCAGCCACGTGGGCCTCATTTCTCTACTCCACTTTCACCCTCCTTTAGTTGTAATTTCTGTAGTTGTATTGTAGAGGGTTCTGCCAGCAAAACTCCTGAAAGATTTACGGCTGTTGTATCTGAAGCCAAATACCTGAGGTGAGCAAGCAGGATATCAATCCTTGTTACTAGCATAGTTGTGAATTTCCTGGTCAATTTACACAACCTACCCTCCTCCTGCTGCATGTCCACCAATATTGTGATTTTTTTTTTAATTTTCTAAGTGCTCTGAGAGGCACAGAAGTAGTGACATCTCTGAAAAGCAGAAGAAAGTGAAGGAAAATTTAACCTCAACCCATTCAAGCCCCAGGAATGCAAAATGTTGTCTACAATGTTGTTTGTTTTTTAACAGGTTTTGCAGGTCTCAAAGCAAGGACTAAAAGTAGAGTTTGAGTGACAATAGAAATATAAGGTATGACAGCTGCTGGTTACAGGAACAGAGACAAGTATTCATTATGCTATATTTATGATGCAAACTGTGCAAGGAGGGAGGTGGCAGACTGGTGTGTCTGACAGAGCAGCTCTCTGCATGGGTGTGGGGTACCACCCTGAGCAGCAACCCCACTGCTCACCCAGCCCTCTGCCCCTCAAGAGCTGAGGCTGCCAGTCACCCCAAGATGCGTGATGGCTTTCTAATGTGGACACTCATCCACAAGGGACCAGGATAAGTTTGCAGAACCCTTTTTCACGTGTGACTTGGAGTAAGAGTCTTAATCCTGGTCTGAGAAAGAAGGGGCTGTGTTAGCTCTTCCACTACCTAGCCCGTTGTCAGGTCTAAAGAATACCATTGCAGCTATAGGCTTGGATTTTTATTGATGCAATTGTTTTTAAATGCTGTTACAAACTACCGGGTAACAAAACAATGATGGATTTTTAGAAAATGCTTAGTACAGTGTTTACTTTCAGTGCTTTGGCATCTAAATGGCATCCCTTTAAAATGTGTTATAATTGCAGACATATGAAAATGATTATTATTTACATAACAGTCCAAAATGAATGGCCTTAGGCATTAAGTATTGCATGATTACATATCCAACCGGTTTCCTAAACATGTAGTGTACACTCTCAGTGGAGTTTAAGTCCACACTTATCTTAAATTAAGTCATATGGATTATCTGAAGTGATATCAGTGGGGGAAAAAAACTCCTACTTTAAAAATGCTCCTTCTTTCATAATTTTTTTTTTTTTAGTGTTAATTTGTCATCCCTGATCTTCAAACACAAAAAGTGGAAAAGGGTAAAACAGACACCCAGCCTGAACCAAAGCAAAGATCCACTATCTCAGCATCCTGTAACTGACAGCATTCAATAGCAGGAGAGCAAAAGTGTAGGTATGAGAGTCATAGTNTTTTTTTAGTGTTAATTTGTCATCCCTGATCTTCAAACACAAAAAGTGGAAAAGGGTAAAACAGACACCCAGCCTGAACCAAAGCAAAGATCCACTATCTCAGCATCCTGTAACTGACAGCATTCAGTAGCAGGAGAGCAAAAGTGTAGGTATGAGAGTCATAGTCCCTGAAAACAGTCTTAATTTTATGATGAAAATGTTGACAGACTTTAAACTACAGCAATACTTCTAATAAAAAGCCAGATCATATGTCTGTCCTTTGTAGGCAATTAATCTGTCTGTTCTAACAGGATACACATATAAAATAGTACCAGTATTAAGCTTCGTTAACATTATGAGACAAGAAACAATAGCCTTCTGATAGAAGCTCAGTAATGTGTTTTTTAACAAAAACATGTGCATTTATTTGAGAAGTTACAAGATGGACATTTATTGTTATGATAAAAAGCAGCTAGGTGAGCTTATCCAGTTGAATGCTTTGTCCCCAACTTGCTTTTATTTTCTCCAGGTTTCAGTGGGGTTTTTTAATGCATTAGATTTTGGATAGCAAGTATATTAAACTTTATTTTACGTAATTTATTCTCCTAAAACACTTCGTAGAGTGAAATGATAACATTCAAATGTTAAACAATGAGAGAATTTAGGAGACATGAGAAAACAGGGGAAAATAATAAAAAGCAGAGGAAAAAATGCAAAGTTGTTTCTACTCTAGGTGGTCATTTGAAGATGAAGTAAGGATTTTTTTAAAGGGCTGTGATGGCAGTCAGCACTTCCCTGGTGCCCAAGGCAGATGATAGGAGGACATGGGGTGGCTGGTCCTGTAACATTTCTGTTTCCTCTGCGTCAGTTTCTAGAACAAATACCTGCCCTGATTAGTGTGAAAGAAAAGCTAACTCAATTGAAACGGTAGTAATTTTTAAATGTCCTGCTGAATTGTATCCCCTTATAGCACAATAAGGGATTCTTGTTTCCATGTTTAATGTTTAGGTCAGTACTGTGTGCAAGGAGTCGCTGGGAAGCAGAAATGATTGCTACTGTTGAGATTAGGACATGATCTCTTCAAGGGTGCACATATGGGAAGCTGGGTGACAGTAATGAGATGATACCCTCTTAGAGATGGCCTGCTGGCACCTACCCATTGGCAGTGCAGTGCTGCCAAAAAACTGGTTTCAGTAAAAGGCTGAGCTGAAAGAGCCTATCAAAGCCTATAGCTGCAATGAGGATATTGCTTTTCCTCCTCAAAACAAAAGCCCACAGCACTGCTGTTTCTGCATGATCTCGCAGTCACCCTTTCTTATCCCATCTCCTCTTCTCCATCCTGAGAGATCTCCTGCAATTGCAAGCACCCCCCTGCCTGGAGACATCTCCAGGACTAGACCTCTGGCACCCAGATCAGGCGAGAGGCAGCCTGAACCCTGTTAACACAGAGATGCGTCTTACACCTCTGTCTTCACACGTAAAGCTACAAAGGCTGGAATCTGCCAGGACCCTGACATAAGAGATCATAAAATACTACAACATTACATTGCCTGAGGAATGGTCAGGAAGAAAAAGAAAAACCAACAGAACAAACCAAAGCAAAACACCGCAGAAGAGGTGTTGGAGAACTGGCTGACAGCAGCTGCTTCCCTTCATCCATGAGAAAGATTCCTCTGCTGCAGGTTTAAGAGTGACACTATGAATAAGAACTAGCTAAGAGAAACAGTTTGCCATCCTGAATAAAATGAATCATTCCTAATGTGATTAGCACATGTTACATATTAGAATGAAACTGGAATCTAAGTTTGAAAAGAGCATTTGTCGAAAAGGCAGAATAAAAAGGTTGACATGACATTTTCTGTATAAATGAAGACTTTGAATGAAAAAAAATCTGCTTTTTATGTTAATTTTAGAGATATTTCTATTAAGAAGCTATTAGTTACTGAAATGTCACTGTTATGAATAAAAACTTATCTTAGTGACACAGGAGATGTTGCAGATGAGCTGTTGTTTGTGTAAAGAGCTGCAAACCCCCAGATTTTCACTAAGACAGACAAAAAATGCAGACCTCCTAGCTCACCCTTTCACTTAGTGGGAACATGAAAAGCTCCAATAAATTATATAAAATTACCAAGGTAAATTGTTGCTTATTTATTAGACAGGAACATAAACATATATCCCATAGAATTTTTACAGTTTTATTTATAAATTAACCATAAATGAATGATTCATACACTAGATACACTGGGTTCAATAGAATTAAGTTTCTCTACTTTCGATGGTGGGATGGAAGAGCTGAGGTTTCCAGGAAACAGGAGTTGTCATAAAAAAGACTTGCCATTCTATTTTCTTGGGGTTTTTTTCCCGTCTCTTAGTTTATTTACTTTGAATAGACTAGCACCTCAGAGCTGTTAGCCCAGGACAGCCCCAAGAGCAAGGCTGGTCTGTTAAGCCAAGATGCTGGGATCTCTCCCAGGACTAGCAGGCTCTGAATTCAAGTGCTGCAGAGTGTTGGAAGCCCTGTTCGATCTTGTTCAACCTACGTTCTGAGAATTTTAAAACTCTCTGTTAAGAAGAGAAAATTAGATGCTTCTGGGGATCCCAAGGTTTTACTGCTAGCAAACTTCAAATCAATGATCTTGAAGCTCTTCCATGGCTTTCTGCCTGGAAATATGGACTTTGGAAGTCCATATCAAGCTTCTTGAAGCTGTAGTTTCTAGGGTGTCTCCCACATTAACTATCTCCGGACCAGGGATACGTACCAGTCATGTTGCACAATAAGACTTCTGAGATGACAACTGTGGCCCACAGGAAATTCAAACTTCTAGCTTTATTGCATAAGGTATGAAAGGCATCACATGACTGTCAATATCCAAGACCAAGGTACTGTAAGATTGGGAATCTCCACCGACTTGCCATAAATCCAAGATGTTTGATTTACCAAAATGCTGTGAAGCCCATTTGTTCTGGGTGAAAGGATGTTTTACCAAAGATTTCTGACCTTGACATTTGGATGCAGTTCCACCTCTGCTACATGTGTTCTGTATGACTTTAGGATACGTACTGACACTTTATATTCCAATTTGCCTGCCATTAGAGCTCATAGAAATTCGTCCTGCCATCCTCTGTTTTGTTTAATTAAACTGCAAGTAGAAGGGCAGCAAGTCAATGAGATTGCACAATTGAGACTCACCAGCATCAGCTGAATGAATGAATAGGCCTGGATACATTGCATAGTAAACCAATATGCAGATATAATAGCTAAAGTCCTGAAAGCAAAATAGCTGTAAAAAGCCGTATTAGATCATCTGTGCTGCTTCTGTACCATAGCTTACTCATTCTGAACCATATCGGTGATATAACTATAGGATGTGTTGCATACTGTAGATCTATCATTAATATATCTTCTGTACAAACCAGATTAAAATTGCAATGGATCCTCCTTCTGGTGGAGGCCAGTAAATGCTGTGATAACAAATACTGCTAGTTACATTTGTGATTGTTCTTTTCTTCGTTCACTAGTTCTTCACCTGTTCCTCAAAGAGGTTATTCATTTTGGCGGGTTATGTAAAGAAGTTTGAAGAAAGGAGAAGACTTATTAATGTGTTTATATAAAGGGTGTCAAGTTCAATTCCATATAATTTGTAGGTCAATATTACTTTCAACTTATTAGGCAAATAATAAATAAAACTTGAATGGCTAGACACCGGAAAGGGCTCCAGACAAATTGCTAGTAAAACCTTAGCAAAAATCACCTTTGTTATCACTCCAGTCCAGGCTACACTTCTGCAATGAGGAAACTGCTTTACACTCTGTAAGCTACAAGATGACTCATATGCTTCACATTAAGTATTTACATAACTTTTTATAGGCCAGGGGCGTTGGATCATAAGCTTCATGGGGGAAGAGGATAATTTCTCTCATGCTCATCACACACCTAAAACTTCATTCTTTTTCCAGAAATCTTCCTGCTTCTAGTAGGAATATCAGTGTTGGTTATAACATCCCAGATACCTTTTCGCTTCATTTTCTTTTCACTACTGACTTGTACCAAGCACAGTGATTTCTGGATGCTTTTGTTGAAGAAAGAAAGGCAAAGGTAAAATGAGAAAAGGCAAAATTGTAAAGATGAAAACTAGGTGAAACATTTTGTAATTTAATTTGTTGTATTAGAGAAGGAAATACAGATGGAAGAAAAATGTGTGCTGGTAACTACTTTGTTAACCTTATATTGATACTCCATGTTGCTAACCTCAACGAAGATAAAATCTAACTGCATATGATATAGAAATAGATGTACATTCTTACATGGGTGTCTATGTGATATTTAACTATTTTAATAGATTCCATGTTTCTTCAGTCAATATGTGTGCAAGTCTTTTAAAATACACCCTGAAAGCATAATTGCTGTCATCAGTAGTATTATAATAGGGATGAATTTGGACCCTAACAATACAGATCTATGGTTTTTACTTGTTAGAGACGATATTTGCTAAAAGATGCAGATGTGAAGAAATTCAAACATTGATCACAAAGTTCGAACAAACACTTGCCCTTTCCACATGTAATTAAAATCATTCTCATTTCTGTATTACATAAACAGTGTGCACCCCATATTTTGATTAAGTTTTTTCCTATTTCTGCAATCCAGTGGGAAAACTTGGGACTCCAAGTTACATAGACTTTGACCTGTTTCCTTTCACAAAACGATCTATTTCACCTCTACTTTTATGGATAGCATTTTGTATTTCTATACTACCTTCATATTGACCATCTAAGGCATTCTATAGCGCTTTTAATCAGCACAGTAACTTTTCTGATACAAATGACTGGCTTTATGTATCCACCAATTAGGACATAATTAATACATTTCTATGATTGCTAGCATGATGAGAAACCAATTGCTGACGTACTGCCCAGGGTGACAACAAAACTCTCAACCTAGTCTGGAATTTCACCCCACTGTCTTCACAGCACCGCAGCGTTTTGCACAGTAATATGCCATCTGTTGATGGCTGGCAAAGTAACCCTTGTCGCTACCACTGCCCAGCTCAACAGCTGTAGTAGTGTACTGAAATATAAAACCATTTAAGGCTTCTGTTGCTAAGAGATAAATGCATGAGGACAGTCCATATTATTCCTTCCATACAAAGGTCTATCACCTTGGAGTCTTTTATTATGAGTGAACAGTAGACAAATGGAATTTGGGTGTTTATGTGTACAGAAAAGAAAGGGTTTAGTCAATCTTTCATCCATGGGCCACTGAACAGTTTTCACTGTTCACAACAATTACTGATGTACTTCTTGTATTTCTGGCTCACGTTATCAAGTAGAGCCCCGTCAAATGCTACCTGTCTTCCGCTCTCAAGTGTATTTGTAATGACCACACAAAGAAGAGTGTGGCGAACTGGGAATAAGAATATCAGAGTAGCTCCTTTGAGAGCCAAGATGAAAGGTTAAATCATAGCTAGAGAAAGTGACTAAACATGAGGAAAGAAAAACAAAAATCAACCTATACCTTGCAAGAAATGATTTTTTTTTCTGGTGTTAGGAGATGAACACTGACTGTTAATAGGAAAGGTAGTCATGGAAACATGGTGACTGCGGCAGAGACCTTTCAGACCACTGAGTCCACTTAGCACAGGATATAGTTTTCATACTTTTAACCTGCTTAGTAGATATTAAGCTGATGTTTTGCTGGAGTTTAGCCAAAAGACCAGCAAGAAAGTTGCATAATTATGTGAGAAATTTGGACAGAACCCAAGACAAATGTTTTTGGATTAAATAGTATATAATTAGTTTCAATTCACTATAATGCTTCAAAACTCTCTGGAATGTATCCCCTTTATTGGTAGATTGAAATATATTCCATTCGGGGGACTATTGGAGGGAATATTTACCCTCATGAAGTAAATACTTATTATTTTCTCAGCTGTCTGATAACACAGTTGTGATAACGGTTCCTTTGCCAGCTTTGCCAGTAATCTCCGTAGTTTGTTTGGATTCAAGCTATATCTTATTGGGGGAGGATGGGTAATAATTTGATATAAATATTGATTCTTTCTTTCTCTTCTTCTGAATTTGCAAAGAACATAAGGTTTCTACACATTAAAGATACAGTAAGAAAATCCTTTGGTTTCTGGTGCGTAAAAAGGAGGACTATACAGAAACCACAACGTCATGGGAATTGACCCATTTAGTAAAGCTTCCTAATGAATTCTTATCCTTCTAAGAAAGGCATCTTAAGTGAATTAAAATGTTCATGTATATAAATTGCCTGGAACTATTCAAGGATGATGACAAAAATAAGAAGATTGTAATTCTCTTGGTAGAGAGACAGAGAGGAACTTCCTTACAGATGGGAGAGACTGGAAGTGGTAGAAGGAAGAAATATCTACTAGTCAAGTAAGGTAAGACTACGGGCTCGTTTGTAGACACAGACAAGGCCTGTACAGGTGCTAAACAGAGTACATTAGCTCTCATTCAGAATTGTGACAGTTCCAGTTACTCAGGAGACCACAAAGAACAAGATTCCCCGTAAAGTCTGTATAGATTGTGACTACGCTTCCTTCCTCAGATACACACAAAGATTTTATACAATTCATTTTACCTTGACCAAGGCAATGTTTTTTTCAGTGAATATCTAATTTAAGAAAACAAAGGAAGAAAGATGCAAAACTATTTGTGAATTCAGGTGGTGTTTGGCTGACAGAATAAAGAAAGGTGGAAATATCAATAGAGTTCCTTTAACATTCTCAAATAAACTTTGTCAATATTTCTTATCTTAATTTATTTTATTTTGAGAAATGACCTACCCTGACAAGGCAAAGATTTCTCAAAGGGGATTAAAACACTGGAAAGGAAATGCAACTTACTGTTTTAAGCTGAATAAAAGAGTTGGCTACTCCAAAATGAAATACTGCATAGCATCATTGTTGCACCAAATATTCCTGCAGAGATTGATTTCAACCCTAAATATTGCATTATTTTTATCCTTATTTCTTATCCAAGTATTGACCGTTGGCAGATTCAAATCACAAGGGTTCAACTGCGCTCATTAATGTGAGAACAGACATATTTAAGACATTAAGCTCCTGTATCTAATTTGTCCTTATACTATATCCTAGCCTTTCAGGCAAATGGTATTTGGTAGTGCAAGAGGGAAGAGAGAGGTATTACATCTCTAGGTATCTGAGTTCTCTCAAGGGGTGAGATACATAAACACAACCTAACCTAACACTCTACAAGCCTTCAAGTGCCTTAGACCTGTACAGGACTGTCCTGGTTTAGACTAGGACAGAACCAATTTTGTTTTAGTAACTTTACTTTTTACTTAAGTCTCTTCTCAGAAGCTGCACTCTCTGAAATTAACTGCATGGTTTTGCAGACAGTAGCTGCTTCTAGCAGTGATAAGGCTCAGTGTTTACAGTTAGTTCTGGAACATCAGTAGCAATGGTATGCAGAAAGGCTCTTGCTTACAGTTATTCCTATGGAGACCAAGGTCGATGCTTGCTTCTGCTGACTTTCTTATGTGCTGAAAATGAAAGAGCAGAGAAGTGGTCACAACTGTGACCCTGCAATGGGGAGGAGCGGGTTGGACACGTGACCCAAAACTGACCAAAGGGAGTATTCGATCCCATATGTGTCATACTTGTTATAAAGCTAAAGGATCACGAGGGTCGCTCTCTCTTCTTCTATGGCCAGCATCCAAGGAGGACTCTGTCCAATTCTGCCTTCGATCCCGATCCGTGCATTCCTGAATCCATCTCCTGCCTGCTGCTGCTGAGTACAGTCCGGGAGTTTCCTGGGGGGTGCCCTGCAGTGTCTGGGTGATGTATTTGTCATCAGTGGGGGGGGACCTCGATATCGGTTTTGTATATTTTTGCATATTTGTATATATTTCATTATTATTTTTCCTATTATTATTATACATTGTTATCGTAGATAGATTAAAGCTGTTTTAACTTTTCCAACCCATAAGTCTCTTTCCCTTTCCTCTTTCCCCCTCCCATTTTGGGGAGGCAGGGGATTAACAAAGAGCATCTCTCATCCATTTAATAGCCAGCCCAGCCTTAAACCGTGACAAGAACCATGCAGAAAACATGCAGAACTTCACTAAAAACTATGCAGGATTTTTTTCTGCAAGCCTCTGTATCTCTAGCTGTGACAGAATGGAAGTGATTTATAACTTTATCTTGCTTAGAATACACTTACTGGAAATCTGACAGTCATTGAGAAATCTGCAGAGTAAGGAATGTCTTTGCTAAACTATCTTCTGTGAATTCAAATTTGATTTAAAATATACCATGGGAGTAACTTGTGACAGATAACATGTTTGTATGGTCACAGTCATCCTGCTAGGATGAAGAGCAGCATGTGGACATTAAACTACACAGAACCTAAGAAATCATGGACGAGCCTGCATGGCTTGAGTGCTCGGTATTCTGAAAACAACAGCCCAAAAGGAAGGACTTGGAAAGACCATATGGAAAGGGATTTTCTGTAGGTCCTGATTTTCTCTGGGCAACATATCTCCAGAACAGCAACAAATTTTACAGTATTTTAGCAATGAGAAGTTTCTCTGTTAGTATCTATAACACAAAAAAACATGAGAAAAAAGCTTTTTGGTGGTGTTTCAAAATTTAAATGGACTATGAATCCTTAGGCATGGAACAAAGCGTGCCATCACAAACATTTTCTGTACAGGTTACAGTGCTTTCCACATGTAAAGTTGAGGTAATTTTGATCTTTGTTTTAGCACTTCTCTTATAAAGCCAGGACAATTACTCATGAATATTGTAAGAATAGACAAAAAGTGTTAAAATTTCCTGAATCATTAAGACAATGGTTTGTATCTGGAATTTTACTTGCATTTCAAATAAAAAATTATTTTCTGCCCTATTCCATGCACCTCTGTCATTCAGATTTAACCATCTCAAACAGGGTATTAATTGGCATGAATTACTAGCGGTCATCATGTGAATCATCCTCTCTGTTTAGGCCCTATGTACCCACACTACATGAGCTAGATTGATAGAGTGATATTTTTAATGAAGTTTTGCTTAGGGATTTCTTTTTATTTAATGTTCAAAATACTTTTGATTCATATTACAGAAGCTGGGTTGTAGAATTGTCTCAGGCACTTGGAGGGCAGTGCTGGGAATTCTGCCCTGTAATTAATCAGAAACATCTCCACTGCAAAATAAGGTTAGAAAGAAGTTATCATTGTAACTGTAGAACTAACCAATGACATATCAAAATTCTCACTTAATGACAAAAAAACCAAAGAGAGATATTTTTCCTTATTCTGAGGTGTTGTGACGATAACCCAGTGATCTGGTGAAAATGGCAAACAGCCATAATTAATCACAGATGTGGGACACAACCTTTCACACTGATCAAGCCTAAATACTCAGTAGACAAATTCTTGTTTTATATCTGATCAAAGTTTTGATTCACAGGCAAGGTAAAGAACATGCTTTACTTTAAATATCTCAGTTCCATCTCTGTTGCACTCACAGAAATTAAATGAATTAGGAAAAAGAGTACATAATTAAGAGCTAAACTGAAACCGTGTCAAACTATCCTTATCTAAGGGGAAAAGATTATTTCCATCCACATGTCTCAATATTGGTGTAATAAACATTGTAGCAACACTACAGAATTATTAAAAATACATTTCACATTTTCATCCTTGCTTGTAGAAATTCTTAGTACCGATGTTAATCTCATTCATCAACAGGTTAGAGGTAAATTATGGAAACAGATTGAGATGTACACAGATGCATGTGTTTGTTTGCTTATATTTAAGTACCTGGATAGCCTTACTGATTTATTCAGATTCTTGAGGTTGATTGAAGTTTTATTTTGTTGGACAAGTATCTCACAGTATTGAATTTTCCCAGTAGAGATTATCTATAATTAAAACTACACTAGGCTTCTCAATTTCAATTGTTCTTAACTTCTGGAAAATTCCTTGCATCCATCTCTAAAACCTTCCAAGATTGGTCTCAGTCTCAGTCACAATCATTACCATTGCCTAATTAAGAATAAATGAACTTTATACATTAAGACGAGAAAAGTTAATCCAATAGAAAATTATACTTGGCAAAAATAATTATAGGCTATTTCCAGCATCATGAGCAGAAAAAACTGTTTTTAAATCAAACTGAAAAGTTTTTTCACAATCTGGGTGTGATGTTGGTTTTATATTGTTGTAACAGGAGGTTTGAAATATATTGACATACTATGGTACATACTATCACAATCTTTCTGGGACCAAACAAATGTACAAATGGTTCTGTTGCTGATGAATGCCATAATTTCATCTGAACATCAGGTACAGGTTAAGCAGGCACACACTCACTGGTCCCTGCTGTGTGGGCACTGCGGCTTTTGACTCCTTGCCTGTTGTTTCTGAGCAACTTTGTAAGAGTTTCCCAGGAAAGAAAGACTACAGGCAGCAGCCAAGAGAAAGAGACAAGAAAAATCTGACTGCCATCTTTAAACAGACTCTGGAGTATGAAATGACAGTAACTAACTACTGTGGTCAGATATTGTATAGCTCATGGAAAGAAATAAAAAAAAATCTACTAGTATGGAAATGAATTTTATTCAAAGTAAATTTTGCATGGTCACAGCTTCAACATTCTTCATTAAAAACCATGCTACTTAAAAAAAAAAAACAAACACATGGACTTAAAAACCATGGACTTAGAGCACACTAACTCTTTTCCATAGATGTCTATGTAATCATAGTCAACTAATTCATAATAATTTGAAATCAACTTACATTACAAGAGCCATTGGACATCACTGTCTCATCATTTGCCACTAAATAAGAGCTAATATTCTGCCTTAGTAGGTGTTCTTCTCCAGTTATTGAGCATAAACTGCAAATCCTTTGCTAGTCCTAGACTTTCTTTGAAGCATTATTTGGAAAGAATAGTGATCCCTAGTATGCTGGGATTTGATCTTTTTGAATTAAAATGATGTAAACTTTTGGCTCATAAAAATAAAAAAAAGAAGACTCCTCGGTGGGTAGATGAGGAAGAGAGAAAAGGGGGAAATTACATTAAAGAAATCAAAAGGAAATAGCTTAACAGCTTCAAAGATTTGGATGTGTAGACATTTATAAAAATGAGGAAGTCAGAAGTGGAAGAACTGGGTGAAAACATCACTTGCTTTCTACACCCACCCAAGGGAAAAGAAAGCATAATATATCCTTTGACTGATGGCAATTGCTTGTGTGTAACAGAAGGAAAGCAATTGTGAACAGATCCAGCTCTTGCTCTTTCTCATGCCATGGATGTAGACTGTGTCTAAATCTTGCTATTTTCTTCCAAAATAATTGTGCTATCTGCCTTTCCTAAAATCCCTAACCTCTGAAGATCCACAATATCTCATCTAATTTCTACAACAGTCTTCT
The DNA here is from genome assembly GCA_013398225.1 of Steatornis caripensis. Taxonomy (NCBI): domain Eukaryota; kingdom Metazoa; phylum Chordata; class Aves; order Caprimulgiformes; family Steatornithidae; genus Steatornis; species Steatornis caripensis. The sequence continues at coordinate 88,399 of VZSC01000029.1, read as the reverse complement.
GTCTAGCAGTCTTGAAAAATGCTCTCACTCCTTGCCATAAATCCTGGCTACTAAGATCAGCTTCTGTGAACAAAGATTTGACTATCAAAATTCTTCACGTCCCCGCCTGCAACACCATTCAAAAATACTTTTATTCTCTCCTTATTCAATATTCTTCTTTTTGTAAATAAGTAAACAGTTTGCCACTCCTAAATTACTCCAAATAATAAAGTCCAGCACAATCTTTTAATAAGGTAAACTTTTTGCTGAAAAAAAGAAATTGATGTTTTGTTTAAAAATGGAAAAAATACATTAAAAGGATCAACTAAAAAAAATCTTCAAAAGTTTTGACTGATGTGATTTACCTTGAAGTTTAAGTTCTTAAAAGCTTTTGTGGTTTTGATTTTTTAATTCCAATTTAATATTTTGGTGGAAAAATTATTATAGGATGTGAAAACTACTTCTTAGCCAGTTCTAGCTCCTTGTATAGACACTTGATTTTAAGTGGATATGTATACTGCCACTTGACAGAAAGTGCTTTTACTACTTTTCATCTTAATGCTTTTTATTAACCAAATTAGAAGGGGTTACACTGACGGAATAGAAATGATTGATGTATTACCATGGTTCCAATAGATTCAGAATAAAAGTATAAATATCTAGTTCATATCTTTAACTCCTTCCCTTCTGCCTCATGTTACTGTTCTAAGGATTTGTAGCATGAAGTAACATGTGTTTCTGGTTACAGTCTTTCTCAGACAGATTTTAGCTATCATAAATCAATTTTAAAATGGTTGAAGTTCTCAGTAAGGGAAAGACTTCACTAGAGACTTAAAAGAAAAAATAAACTAGAGGCATTATTTCTTCTTTGCCTACTACTGGGTTTCAATCTTCATTAGCAAATGGATGAATGGATACAATTTTCATCTATTCATTTATCTATCCACAAGAAGTATTTCAGGACATTTTTATTACCTTTGGAATTTGGGATGTTTACAACAGCTATTTTATAACTAAAATAATCCTTTCTGCAAAGGTGTACACAATGAGATGTACAAGGGGCAGAGCTGGCACGGTGAAGGTACTGGAGCAGAGGCAATGGCAATGTATTGCACAGAGCAGAGATGCAAAAGAGGTGAGAATTTTAGGACAGTGCACAGAAAGTCAACAAAACCAAATCATTCAGCTCCATCTTGGGTTATCAATAACCCATTGCTCAGCTACTAATACCAGAGCAGAAAACAGATACTTGATCTTTGCTAGTTAGGGGAAGATTTGCAGTCATTAGATCACCATCTGCTTGCTTGTAAGACACACTTACAATCAACACTTTTCTGATAGAGGAGAAATTAACTCAGGAATTAAGCTAATATGAACATGTTGGAAATAACCCGTGGAAAACCAGCAAAACCTGATTAGCCTTGCTCTGTGGGAATGTAATTTTTCTCAGACTGTGGTGTTGTAAATTTGCAGGTTCATTGTGCCTTCCAGTTTCTAGGTCATTCAGGGCACTTTGAAAATAAGAAGATGCTTTTTACTTAAATTCCCAGTCCTCCAAAGTCACAGTGAGGTCCACGGCACCGTTTTCACATGCTCATTGTTCAAAGTGGAAAAATGTTTTAAAGGTTGTCTTGTGCACTGAAAATCTGACATCAGGAAAAGTTGAGCATAAACCCCCAACTGGATGGTGTTTATCACACCAGATATGTGATGTCTCGGTATTTAGCTTCATGCCAGCATCCCTTCACTCACTGTGGCCCCCTTATATTAAAATTCATATTTGAACTAATTAGCTGTATTGGTACTTCAGTAGAAATAGATGACATTTTCATTTCTCCTTCAAAGGGTAGCTATATTGACTCACTACTCACTATGGTGTAACTATGGTTAATCTTACACAAGTTTATTGTACACAAGATAAAATTTGAATCATTTGGACCAGTAGTTTTAAAACTGTACTGTTTTAGTTATCCCTAAATAATTCTTTTTTCCTTCATAACAAAGCACACTCAAGGGATATTAATATTGCCAATTTTTTGAACATCAACTTGCAGTTTGAATAAGATGCAAATAACTACACCCTGAGAAATGAAGAAAACTAGGCTGCCTTTACATTTTACAGTACAAAGTTGAAATTAAATGTGCCATTTTTCACCAAAATATTGTTTCCCATTACTGAAGAGAAGTGATGGGCCTGAGGGCCTCATGCATTACAAATCTCATGTGCTTTAAATTGCTAGTAAATCACTTGCAGTTTTGCCTTTAGTATTTTCTGCCAAGCTCAGCGTTTATTGCTTACAGCTGAATACAGCCACCTAAATCATCCATCACATTTTTATAACCTACTGTAGCTTTTCATTTCATACACCAAGGAATTGGCACATCTTTGGAATGGGAATTGGTGAACACACTCTCTATATACTGAGTAGTACTATACATGCAGTTCAACACAGTGTTTTTAATAGCACAGGGGAAAACATCCTGGAGTTTCAGCCTTCAGTAGCTGTGGGCTTTTGCGCTCACCTGCAGGGACACAGATCCAGTGCCTCACTCTCCAGCACAGACTTTTCCCCATGGGTTGAAGTTCATGCTTCTAGTGCTTGCTGGCATGATGTTGTGTACCCATACATGAACATTTCTCTCCCTCACTGGCCCCACACAAGAAATAAGATGAATCTCCACCCAGCCGTGATAGAGACGCCAATGACCACGGAATACCGAACAAGCATATTGGGACGTAGTTTGCACGATGGGCCAAGATTTTGCTGTGTTTAAACTTCAGATTCCCTCGGCAGGACTCAAACATGAGCCACACTTCTATTTTAAAGTATTTTAGATTATTACAAGCATATTGCCTCATCAGCAAAATCGTGTCTTGTTTGCTTTGAGCTGGTAAAAAATTACAACAAGATTTATAGAGACTTTGCATCCAAACGGTATTGCAGTCAAACTAAAGACTCCATCCTTCTACCCAATAATTGTAAAGGCACTCAGACACATTCTTAAAGAGAACAAGGGGCTTATTTCCTGTAATTACATTGATCTGTCTTTGAGATGCTAGGGGGATAGATACTTAGTGGAAAGGGATAAATAGTTTTACTGCAGATACACTATAAGTGGAATTTATAATTATAATCAATAATTAATAATCAGTATCAATCATTAGTCAGTTACTAATTGGTATCAACAAGTAATTATTTAGCATTTAATCATGCTAAGTATTAATTATTTCTTAATTGATCAGTGTTAACCAATGGTTTATAATAAGTTATTATTAACTACCTAAAAGAAATAAACTCTTCCTTCACAAAACTACAGTTTTTGCATTTTTCAAAACTTCTTTCATATTTATTTTCTTCCTCATAATTTTAAGGGCAGAACCTCTGCTCCCAACAGTATGCCCTTTGATCATTTGGCTGCACAATTGCTGTTTGGGTCAGTATCAGCCTGACACAAAAAGCTCTATATCCTTAATTCATCCTGGTGAATTAACTCACTCCAATAGACAGTGATGCATTAAAAAAAAAAAAAGTAAAAAAAAATAAAATAAAAGCCAGTCACTGAGTCAGTACTTCAGTATTTGAATATAGCTTTTGGCACGCTTCAAGTAACTGAGTATCCCTTCAGAAAATTCCAAGACATCTTAAATCAAAGCCATTCAGAATTCTCTCCTTTTCAATGTTCTGACATACATCTTTAGCTTTCTTAATTCCTAGTATCAAAGAAATATCTACAGTGGGCTAATGGGATATGCCACCCAGGATTTGGAAACCTCTTTCAATGTGCTGAGTGATATGCAGACAGGCAGTTTGGCGCTTAACAGACCTTGCAGATTAGTTTGTGGAGAAGTGAAGACTTGACTACCTGTTTCTTCTAAGTGCATCTGTGGTTTTGCATGTTTGTCCCAGAGTGCAGAGAATCTATCAGGAGATAATATCTCATTTTTGCTGGCTATGACAGAAGAATCTTACTTTTGTGGGAGTCATGCTGAACATTCAGGCTGTACAATGCCTACAGAAACCCAGGAGCCTTCACCAAGAAGAATTTACTAAGAAAAGATAATATTGAGTTTTTGTTAAGAAAAAATGATACTGACATTAATTTCTATTTTTTAGTTCAAGAAGCTTCTACTCGCTAAACTCATATAAAACAAGATACAAACAAAAGGAAAAATGAATGTGATAACACTAGGAACTCTGTGATTTCAGAAGTCAACAAGTATTTTCCAAGTTTAGACTGTGTTCATAAATGCATGTGATTCACATTTTAATATGACTAATATAATTTATTGCTACTGAAAAACTTTGTTTCAAAAACCAACACAGAAATGCAGGCTGGTATACAATGATCCATTGATTTAGGGAAAAAAATCCACAAAACCAAACACAAAAGAACTAATTTTGCTCAGAACAATTTCTCATTTTTAATTGGTTCTCTACAAACAAAAAGAAGGTTGAAATGATCCTGAGCTGAATGTACCTGCCTATATGGTAGACGGTTAATGACACATAATGTGAGGGAGATCACTGAAACTCTAGTTACCTGACTTCCAGTTGTAGTTTGGGTCTTATCTTTTTCTTCAAGAAATGTGAGTGCTATAGCCATGCTGGATCTGTTTCAAATTATGTTTATTCATGTGCTCTTTAGACCATAGCAGCTTTTCTGGCTATACCTTCATTCAATTATTGCAAAAAAAAAAATAGAAAGCATAAACACGTCTGGTCCACAGCTGGCATAAATCAATGCAGCTTTTCTGTCTTCAGTGGAATGACACCAATTTATAGGATCTGAGAATTGGGCTCTTGGAGCCAAATTATGAACCAGATGAGCACAATGGGATGGAAAAAGAAGGCATAACGTGTCCATAAATTTGCTCAAAGGCTCTTCACATTTCAATGATAGTCTCTTTGTAGAATTCAATTAGCATTGCTGTTTCTACTCATAAAATATATGACCTTCCTGAATCATTTTTTCATGTTCTTTTACACTCTCCAGAGGCCAAATCTTACAACTGCTCCTGAGGCTAAATTCTATTGATTTCACAAGATGCCTTTCATGTGTAGACTAGACTATTTGAATATCTATGTTAAACAATATGAACTTGGAAAGCATTCTGGAAAGATTCTTTGGAGTGCAGAATCTAACATTTGTCAGATGTCTCAGCCCACCACAAGTTAAACCCGCAGTGCTGCCTTATTGCAGTCATTTTATTTTTGTAATTTATCAATTATGGTTTATGTCATGTTAGATTTTATCTGTTGCTTTCCTAATATTGTATTAAAAATTGTGTCTGTGTGAAGTGTACGTTATAAATCGATAAACAACATAAAAAAGAGTCAGAACCAAGTATCTTCTTTACTGTGTGGTAATATTGTAAAAAATTGAGAGAAAATTACAGGAATAGCTTTTTTAATCTTGTTAGATGTACAGCAAGCAAGGAAGTCAGTAAAACCAACAAGTTTCTGTTAGTATGCCATTTGCAAACACTGCTGCCTTTAAAGGTTTATTAGAATTTTCAATATATGTAATATTCAAAAAGAAGAAAAACAGAGACACAACCCAGCAATACATCATTACTTTTCCATGTATTTTCCTGTGTATTCAATCTTAATAGCTAGCTTGAGCATTTTGACTGAGTCAACAACCTAGGAGGAACAGTAATTGTGACCAAATTACAGTCCCTTCCCTGTCCTTCCTGAGCTTCAAAGTCATGGCAGCTGCAAAGGTCAGATTGTTATCCTCCTTACATGCTGCTATTAGCTGCACTATTTAGGTGTTACATCAAGACTCCGTTTCCTGTCTACCAGAGAGTGATAAGTGCATCCCAAGAGTGGCTGACTTTCTCTTGCCTCTTCTGTGTACCATCCAGAAAGTTGTGCAAAATCATACTGTAGGAAGGAGAGAAAGCCACAGTTCCTTGTGCCACCCTAGTATTCCATTTAGGGTACTTTGTATGTCTGGTATTTTTCCATTTAAATCTCAAATTTCATCCTTTCACTTTGTCTCTCCATGTTTCTCTTTCAGTCCTTTTTTTCACAGAGTTGCTAAAGCAATATATTCCTGGTTTCTCCCTCTTCTTTCGAATTCTTCCTCAAAAATCCTTCTTAGAGATCATCCACAAATTCTAGCTGGATGTTTTAATGGTATTACTAAGGAACTGACATGACGACAAAAACATTAGAATAGCATAGTCCTCTGGATACGAACCTTTCTATGAGCAGTAGAAAAGAAGATTTATCAGCATTTTTGTGTCTAATACGTATGTCCAGTCATTGCCCACCTACTTTGCAGATTTTTAGGGCAAGAGCTATGTCTTCTTTCATGACCTACAGAATGTGGGGCTTGTTGTGAGTGCTTCCCGAAGACTGATTGATAATGACAAACAGTGCTCAGACTCCTAAGCAGTCTGTGGGCTGGAAACGCATAGAACTTTAGAACACTCCAAAAGAAACTACAAGAGCTAGAGGATGTGACTACACTACTACAACACAGGCCATTTAACTATTGAAGAGACAATAGATCACAGGGTGTAACTTCTAGGAAAAATACATCCTTAAAATAAAAATAAATCACATATTGGGAAGTACTTGCCGAAGAGAAAGCTTTATAAAGCTAATTTTATAGCCAAAACTAACAAGTATGAAAAAATTACTGGAAACAAAATCAAATATTAAAGCATGATAGAATTAACAATACTCTAAGAGTAAAAATAATTACAAAATTAATAGTGCAAAAATTCTTTATCAAAGACATAGTGACTTTTAAGATAGACTCTACAAGATTTTCTGTTCCATTTTATCTGAGCAGCAAAACCTTTTCAGAAACATTTTAATCAATGAATATAAACTTCTCTTTAAAACAACATCCTTTGATTTGAAGGAGTAAAACTGCTATTTGTTTTTATAATTTTTCATTATGTCTGATTTTTACTTTTCACATCTAACCTTGAAATACCGCAAACACAAAAAACCTTGCAAATTTTGCATGTTAATTTATGCTAAACCAGTATTCAAAGTGAACCACTGTTTTTGTTTGGTGCTATTGATTTTGGAAGGTGCTGGGAAGCTCAGAACGAATTGCAGCAAGTTTTGTATGGTTTCATCTGGTCAGATAAATATCAGTCTGCTTCTTCAGCCATATATCAGAAGTGGTATTTTTGTTCTCTGACAATGGCTTTTACATATATGAGCAAAGACCTACTTTATCAAACAAAATTGGTTATGTACATGTGATCTTACTCTGGTCTTCGTTCTTTATTGTCTGTGGCAATTTAAGTCTGTATAAAATGAGAGTAGTGAAAATATTCCATTTTGGCAGTGCTTTATTCCCATACTTCTCAGTAAATAGTCTGTATGCAACAGAGATTCGAGTATATTCTTTCCTCTCATCTTCTTTGTGCAGGAAGGGTGCCAGTATCAGGATTTTTCCTCTTCAACAAACACGACAATTTAAAAAAAAACCCCAAACCTATGACATTAACAGCTAAATTTTTGTTTCAATTTCTTTTGATTTTCACTGATACCTGTTAGGTTCAGGAAATCCTAACAAAAAAAGCCTTTACTTCAATTTCCCATACTTAAATCTTTAATTCTGTGCCAGATTCTAAGTGAATTTATTCTACTGGCACTGCCTAGATGTCTGAAAAGAAATCACAGAGAACCTAAGTATTTTCTCTTCATCAGGCAGAAAAAGAAAAGTTATCTCTTTTCCTCTTGAATACCCTAAACTGTAATGTTTGCCAAAAGAATGTCCTCCAATCCCATTTGATTTTTTTAATCTGATATAACTAATTAACTAAATTATCTAAATAGTTTGAAGAGACTGGAAGTGGAAAATAAATTATTCACCAAAAACATCAAAAGGGGAGAAGATTCGTCTTCTGTATTTCACTGGAGGTTAACAAAGGCTGTAAATAGCATATGTTTAAAAAATATTCAAATGAGCATAGAAAGTAATTTGGATTCACTAATAATATTTGCTTACTATGACAGTTCGCTACGGGTCTGGATTTTAATTGTATGACAATTTTAAACCAGGAATTTCTCTGACTTTACCAATTTACTTCCCGTTATTAAGTTATAAATGAGATGAAATCCAGATTGTGAGTGAAGCTGTCAATTTGGATGCCCAAATTATTGATATTTGCTTAAGAGGAAATGTCAATACATAGTTGTGATTACCTTTTACTAGGTTGATGATGGCTATATCCTAGGGTCACACAACTGACTATAAAAATTAAAAAGATAATATTTGAAGGAATCTGTCACAGAAACTTTGAAATAAAAATATCATTTTATTTTCTTGGAAAAGCCACTAGGTATTTGTCTTTTCTAATGAATCAGATTATGAAGGTTTTTAAAAATTCTTTTTAACTTAAAAATATATATATAAGAAAAGCATTGACAGAATAAAAATCCAGCATTGTTAGATGAGATTTTTTAAAAGAATTCAAGTATGGACTGCTATACAATTACTACCATCTCCCAGACATTAGAAAGAAATAAATGAAAAGTAAAAATTGAAAGCTTTAGAAAAATAGTTGCCACTGAGTCATTTTTATCTGCTCATTATCATCTCAGTATCTCAACCTCTGACCAGAAGGTAATATTCTACACCCATTCTTCAGGTTTTTCCAAAAGGCCAGGATTTGGAAAAGAATACAGACTCTTAAACCACCATCTGAAGCTTGCCCGAGGGCTTTGATTCCTCTACAAGGCTCAGAAACAGGAGGAAATAATCCCCTGGATGTCAGACTCCCTCCAGGGCACCACTGAAATTGGGGCATCATGATGAACCTCCAGGTCCATCAAGAGTTACTCTGTGAAATCCGCAAATAATTGGTGTTTCCCTCCCCCAGCTCTAACAAGAAGATTTGGACCTGTATGTCTGCAGAACAGTTTATGCATTCAAAACTTCTTGTATCTAAGTTGTTTTAAGTCAAGGATGACTGTACATCCTGGCTAATTTTCTGTTGCTAAAGTAGTATTATTCCATAATGTTTAAAAATAATTATAAGCCTAACATAATTAATTTCTTCACACAGAAGTCTTTATTGTCGAGGAAGGTTTCAAGCCGATCCTTCTTCCTGAGGGATACACCACTTCTTATTGTGTGAGATGTGAAAGAACACTGTAGGTCATGTGCATTCTTAAACACATGTTGTTAAACACAAACTGAGGTGTTCTGCCAGATTGCATTAGAAATTCCTATGGCTACAGTAACATGGTATTAATATATATAAAGGGATAACTTAAAAATATTGGCAAATATTTTGCCTTTTTAACAGTTCCCAACTTTCAAAAATGAAGGAGGAATGAAACACTGAATTTGCATGGTGACATTTGAGAACCTTACAAGAATATTTTACATAATAATTTCATGTAAATATAGATATTAATTAGGCAATAGTTGGCTAAACTACAAGTTTTATGAACTTACTAGATTAATAATTGCTTTAGGGGATTTTCTCTATTTTTTACTTTACATTCTTATCCTCTTACAGTTTTCGTATCCAGTTCCACAAAACAATGTTACTGCCAACGCCAGCGAAAACACTCATATGTTTAAGGCTAGGTAGGTGTTTAAGAGCTTTGCTTTATCAAAGCGCTTCATGTATTGCTACAGTCACACTTCCCTATATTTTCTGTGCTTCTTCTGTGCCTTTTTTTCCCTGTTTTTGCTGATGAGATCTGTGACGCATTCTGAGATCTGCAGCTGGAAAGAGACAGCTCAGTGATCAAGTTCCCTGTATCTGCTTGTTGTCTTATTTTACACCCTAAGGTTTCCTGGGGAATAATAATATCTCTTTAACGTAGTTTACTGTTGTCTAGTACATTAGACCCAGGACACCAACACAATGCAAAGAAATACATAAATAAATAAACAACAAACATAATATTGCAAGTCTGTTCAGACTTTTTTTTATATGCCTCATTTTTTGAAATCTTCTAGACAATTGGGATTAATGATCTGTTGCTAAAGTTTTGCTTTAGAAATTCAGATAAACATTATTGGGCATTGAATTATTTTTATATAGAATTTGTTATCCTTTGTTTTGACTCTTGTTGCTTATGTCATCCTACCCTTACTTTTCAGATGTCTCACCAGGATGAGAACACTTCTCTAACTCCATGCGTCACTGTGATTATTTCTAGTCACTGAGTGCCACATAAACTGTCGTCTTGGTACACTGGACTTACCAAATCTTTTGGACCCCTCTGTCTCAGAACAGCTAGATTCTATCCATAGGCCACCGATTTCAAACAGGTTTCAGATAAACTCTATGCTTTTTCATCTTTGTCATTATATGACACTTACCTACATGAAACACCAGGGAGTCTTCCTTACAAGCTATTCCATAACTATTTTGGCTACTTTAAGTATGAATGATGTTTTAACACTACTTTTTAACTAAAAAAATTCCCTAATTAAAAGACATAAGGAACTTTTCTTTTCTCTGATTGACTAGACTTTTAGTAGGTTATTCAAGGTAAAAGGATATAAATAAGATGCTTAGGAAGACCCTTGAAAAAACCTTGCTTTCTTTCATTGTTGCTAAAGTTTTTTGTTTCAGGGACTTGAACATTTGAAACCATGCTATTCTTGATGTGGATAAACTTTTGTCTATACCAAGTCACAATGTTCTTAGGGAGGTATAGACTGGTAATGTAGATAAAGATACTGATGAATCCTCAAGTGATGCAAGCTGTCTGATCTTTACAGGATGGGTCACATGGTGAAGATATGATAAGATTGAGAAACTGGAAATATGTCCTTCTGACATATTCTCATTTATAATACCTCCAATGGCAAGGGTGTTAAAAAATGTTAATAAGGTAGAAAATGCTGACGTTCAGAGAATAATTCCTAAGAGCCTCTAACATTTATCATGGGGTTTTTTTTGTGTCGTTGCTAGTTCAGATAATCTAATAAGAGATATTGCTTCTTACCCCATACCTCGTTTAGTGTTTGATTAGGACACTGTGAACCCTGTCACATGGTGTCCTGTGTTCTGAAGGATCCTGTACCCTGGCAATGCTTGACTGAAAATAGGAAAAATGCTAATTTGGAGCTGGAGCAGTGGGCTTGCGAAGAAGGATGATCCTGTACTCCTCTTGCCTAAGCAAAAAACTTTTGCCTGGCTTTTCCTGGACAGCTGGGGAGCTGTAGTAGCCCACTTCCTGTAGGTAGATAGAGCTACACACTGCCACAAGCAAGAAACACACCTATGTCCCAGAACAAATTCCTCCAAATTACTGTGGAGCTTTGTGAAAGATAAAAAGCTGCAGTTCTCAGCATGGCTACTTTTGCTCCCTGGCCTGGGAGGTGCTGTGACAGCATGCTTGTTTATCTTCTATATCAGCTGTGAAACATCTCTCATCTGCTTTTCAACTATCGGATCATGAAAAGCTTCATCTTGCATTCATCTTTTAAGGTCGTTATAATAACAAGCAAACAACCTGAGATGATGGTCATTAAAAATATATTTTTGCACCCTTTCTCCAGGGGGGAGGAAAGAACAAATTGGTATTTTAAGCCAACAATTTTGGAACTGCTAGTTCTCTTTTACAGATGTCTTTACCTTGCTCCATAAAATCTCTGGTTTTGTTAATAGAGGTTTTAAATTCAGTTCCTACTGTGGATGACTGATAACTAGAATGAGTATGCAGAAAAGAAAGATTATGGAGAAAAATATTGAAACGTGTAAGAGGTCTGAAGGGATTGACATACAAGAACAGATTAAAATTTTAATATGTGAAGAGTAGCTAAACAAAAACTAAGACTGGATTGATAGTCACGCAGGGAGTAAACACAATAACTTCAGGCAAATGAAGGAAATTAATCAGAAGAAAAATTAGTCAGAAAAAAATTAGGAAAGGAAGAATCGATTAATTTCACAGAACAAAAGGGGAATTCCCAACACTTGAAGTCTTAAATCCAATATAGCAGAAAAACATAATAGAATATTCTCTTGGGAGAATTCCTGCATTACAAAGAAATATTACTTTCTGACCTACTAGGTTCTTTTTAGAACTAATTTGTCTGTATATGTAACTAACTTTCGAAGAATGCCAGAGAAAATACTGCAGCAAATCCAGTAGAATACTGTCTTCTTATTTTCATATGGGCAAAGGTGATAAATATTAACCATGACATACTATGGGAAACATGTACTGATTCTGTGATTTTTAAGAAAATGATGGTAGACTATAAGCCAGGCTGGAAACTTCAGGAATATTCAAATTAAATTATCTTTTTTCTTATCCTCCCTACTTTGCCACCTGTACATTGTAATGTCTGTTGATCAAGAGGTTACCTGGAAACAAGCTTTGGGAATATATTGTCCCTTAAGAAATGTAATTAATTACTATTGTTTCCCCCAAAGGATTTCACTTTCAAATCATTTATTTGCTAGAGTGACTGATGAGCTGACTGGGAAAATGAAAAACTTGAGTTTAATTACCAGTTAAAATTACAGCTTTCCAAGCAGGTACTTCATCTCATACCCCTTTTATAATTGTTTCTTCTTATGATATAATATGCAGTTATATCTGCTGCCTTTCACACTGTTAACAATGTCTTGCTACCACTTTCAAGGCAAAAAGAATATAAGATGACTGTCAGATGACTTAAGTGTGGCTTTAGAGTGCGCTAAGCGTAACACAGTCTAATCTCTCACAGATGCTTATGTATTTCCCAAGACTGGTGCTAAAATGAAGAAAGGAAATGAACAAGTAAATTATCTGAAATGACATATTGACATTAAAACTTTAAGGTCTTTTCAAATTTTATTTTAGAAAATCTAATGCAAATGAGACAATGGATATAAAGTGCATTACTAATTTCAGTGATACACTTCAGTGACCACTGAATGTAACACCTGAAGCCAGATTCCCAGCAGAGAGAACATACCCTTAGGGCCTGAGCTTTGCTTTGCAGTGTGAGCATCTTCAAGGCAGGGTCACTTATAACAAAACGCATATCAACATTGTTAACCACAAAAAGGACTAAAAATGTCAAGAAGCAGTATTTTATTCACTGCTAGTTTTATAAGATCTGATTTTGTTCCTGAAAATAGCTAAGAATAGCTTCCTTCTTCCTTGCTAGCTTGCTCAGGTATTTACAGACATGTTATTCTTTACATTGCTTATGCAGGATGATTAAATGGAGTTGCAGCTGATTGATTGATTAATTTGCTGAACTAATAGTTCTGCAGTCTTTTGACCTCCATCTTCTCATGTTGCCACTCTCATATTCTCTAGTACAGTCTTTGCAGCACTATTCTTTCTCTTAGGAGATGGGAGAGAGAAATTCAGAGTAGATGAAACTGTGAAAATCAAATTTAGGAGTGGGCCACACCAGAAACCCAGCTCAAAATGCAACATTTGGTCTACTCCAAATAGGAAAATGTTTATTGCCATAAACTTATAAACCATCATTAATTCTGGTACATATCTAAACATAATATAGGAGTCTTAGCCAGCAACTTTATTTTACACTAGCAGTTATGAATTACATTTACTGGAGCTAAGACAGCTGCTAATGGGATAGAGTTATCAGAAAGTTAGTAACTGCGTATCTTTAAAGATGACAAAGATTTTCTTTTTCAGGCATGGATAAATTTTATTCTTATTAATTGCAGATGTGAATTAATGAGACAAATATTATGATTTCAAACCATTTTGTGTTTTCGTTTGTGTTATATTTTGCCTAGGAAAGTGACATCTAAGAGAAAGACGTAAGACTATACAAACATAAGGTCAATTCCTAGGATGTTGACAAACCATTTGATAATGTGCTGTTTACTGAGCTCTAACACGTGCACACATAAGTTAGAATTGAAGATCTCCAATACCATTACTGTTCATCTAACTGTCTCCAAACAAAACTTATTTCAAATGATGCTCAGTTGTTTGCTTATGTACCACTGACTACATATCACTTTACGTTTGTCTCCAACAAGAAAATTATATGTGCTTCAATTCCTCCAGAATTCTCTGTCTCCTCCACTGGGAATAACCCAACCCAAATCCACCAAACACACAAATGACTCTCCAATGTACTGTCTATAAATTGCTGCACGTTTCTTATTATCCACTTCTTGTACCTAATTCACATTTTCATAGGCCTGTCTCAATTACATGTTGAGTTTTACTTTTGTTGGGTTTGGACTAATAGGACAAAAAAACAAACCAACAACTCCAAAAAAGACAAAAAAGTCCTGAAGTCAGCTGTAGAGACCACCTAGAAGAAAAAAGTAACACACACATGCAGATCCTCTATCTCCTTTCCCCTTGGCTCTATGATGTTTATTCCTTTGATTTTCGTGGTGTAAAGTTACCGGGGGGTTTTGGTTGGGCTTTTTTGGGTTTTGTTTTTTGGGGGGGGAGGCATGCATCCCACACAAGATATTTCTTAAAGTTTTTCACATATAAACCTTTTGATTCTTATAGTTGTTTATTTGATTTACTAGATTTGATGCAGGGTACAGGTGTTTCAAATGAGCAAATGCTCAGAACAGAATTTCTCATGGTGAGTAAGGGGTGTTCTGGGTAGTTTTGTCTGTCATCCCCTCTTGCCTCTCAAGTAACACCTTTGGTCTTTATTTTATTATGCTTTCAAATTTCTGAAGTTTTTATATGACTTTTTATATGGCTAGTATTTTTGAAGGCAAAAGTAACTTTTTCATTAGCATTTATATTGTTTTACTTTCAGAAGACAGGAGAGATAACATTATCCTAGCCATCAGGAAGGATAATAAAATCTTAAAANTTTCTGAAGTTTTTATATGACTTTTTATATGGCTAGTATTTTTGAAGGCAAAAGTAACTTTTTCATTAGCATTTATATTGTTTTACTTTCAGAAGACAGGAGAGAGAACATTATCCTAGCCATCAGGAAAGATAATAAAATCTTAAAAATACAAGGAACCAAATTAAGATGACAAGCAGCAACACATTACATGTGAATGTATTAAATTAAATAGAATCATCTGAAACATAAGGTCACAGCATATGATCTATCTTAGAGAATATTTTACACAAAGAATGGGTTATGTGTCTATTATTCAAGTTCTTTACACACTCCAGCTAGATCAGTGAAGACTGAAGTAGGAGCGAAAGTGCTCGAGAGAAAACTGCTTAAGATTTTGATCAGGAGTAATTTGTGAACAGAAGAACAGAAGAAATGGCTTAGGTCACCAAATTTAATTCTCTCATCTTGTCAGCAAATAAAGCCAATAGCCAAAATGCAGCACAGTTTCCTCAGGATGTGGAGCACCTATACCTTGAGGTTTAGATTAAAAGCTTCACTAAACAAGAGAGACTCAAGAATTCACAGTAGCTTTTAACTAAGAGATAGAAATGAAAGAACTGCAAATGTGCTTGCTACCTGTTTCCAGTTATAGGAAAATGATTTTGTCTCAACAGATCATTACTGATCCTTGCAAAAAGGAATACCCCCACTTCAGAAAGCAAGATTTCTATAAAACTTTTAGAAAGACTAATTTCCAAAGCAGCTCCTCTGTTTCTCCCACTTCCATTAAACTTGCAGTGGGTAAGTACTAATCTGAAGAGTAAACAGTTCCAGTCATTGCAGGCACAGCAAGCTTGGAAATCTTGTAATGCATTTTTATATGAAGATGCAACAATCTCATTTGTTAGGCCAAGCTAGAATTGGATAGTTCGTATTAACCAAACGAGGAATACCTAACTGTGAGGATTTTGATCTCTCTCAGGCATTTTCAGGCATTTGCTCAAAACACTAAATCTGAGGGTTTTTTTCTTAGTTATAAAATGTGCCAGACAGGAACGGAGCCACTTATGAAAAAAAAAAAAAGTGTTTTTTCTTGTTTTCCTTCTATAACAATAGAAACCAGGGTAACCTCAATTTTATCATTATTATTTTTACTGTGGTACCTAGGCAGGATGACTGCCGCATTTCTGTTGGCAGTGCATAAGCACAGGGAGAGACATGTTCCCTACCCTAGAATGTCTAAAGTCACAAGCTACTAAGTGGCAATCAGATCCAGCAGCTTCCCATTTTGAAATCACAGGAATTTAAAATTTTAGGTAAGGGAGTCTTTGGCAAAGCTTAGACCTAACAAAACTTGCCTTTGCCTCTTGTTTTTGGGAAGGCAAACTCCCACCTGCTGCAATATATTTCTGATGTAACTCTATTCCTGCATGACTCACAGAGGGCTGCCTTTTCCTCATCCCAGCCCACCTTGTTGAAATGTGCTGTTGGCACGATAATATACCATCATTATTAATTATTGAGGTGGATTGAGTCAGTGACTTTTCTGTATTATTTTTCTGCTCAGATCTTGCCCTGCAGAGGCAACTAGTGAGCCATCAAAGGCAGCAAGATGTTATGAGACGTTCAATGCCCCATAACTTTAATATGCATGTCTCCCTGACACCTCTTTCAAGCAATAAATATTTCAAAAGGGAAGCAGGCAGATAAATGAACAAATGAATTACTTCATAGAGTCTTATTTTTGAAACGCTTACTCCCAGATTCTGTTAAAAAATGTACTTATTAGAGAAATGGAAATTTGCTTTCCTGAAATAACCATCAGCCTTTCCCTACCACAGAACTGGTGCTGCAAATGGCATACAGGCTAGGGCACAATATCCTTTTGATGGAAGAATGCTTGCCCTGCATCAGAGGTGGAAAGACCTGACAAGATTGTTTCTGTCTCATCACACCATGTGTGTGAGCAGATATGCCTATAATTTAAGAATTAAAAAAAAGTAATTTATTTTATTTTATTTATTGTTCATTCCTCTTGGACTTTAATTAATTTATAAAGGGTCAGAAATCCCATTTATGTTTCAAACAAAGCCGCTTCACCCCTTTGAGATAGTTGATCTCTTTCAACTTGTTCCCTGATAAACATATGTGTGTGTTGAGGCCATCCTTATATGAAATACTCTTTCTTCTTTGTCTATGTGAGACTTGCTTTGCTTGGAAGATTTTTTTTTTCTGCAAAATGTTTATCTATCACTTCATTACTGTTTTTGCTCTGTCACGGAAACTGAATATATTTGCATTTCTCAAAATACTTACCAATGAGACCTAATAAAAGATTCTTATTAGAAGCCAAGATTAACTTACTTTCGACCATTCTGTTACATGAACTGTGTAGGACATATTGTCTGAGGGAAGTCTTCCCCTGCCCCTAAAGCAACAGGTATGCCTGCACCATGCAGTGCAGGAATATAGTGTTGCTTCCAAACAAGTGGATTTATCTGTATAACACAGCTATACAGGGATGGCAGCTCTTGTCCTAAATGTGCTACAGACATGCTAGCACTTTTTATATGAAGTCTTCTACCCTGAATGCAGTTGCTAATGCTACTGCCAGTTCTTGGTCTAGTCCAGGTCTCTTCCTCCAGATGTTATAACACACGGTGCAGATTTGCTCAGAGAAATGCCCTTCCTTCCAGCCAAGGCTATTTGCCTGAGTGGTAAGTCGTAGTAGCACAAGCGATACGTCTGAACTTTTTGACTGATTTATTTTTTCCTTTTTTTCTTCTCCTCTTTTGACTTTGGATGTTTTAAAATTCTTTCTAATGGATATTTCCCACTATTGTTTCCCATTTGTGAACTATGACTCTCACTGGGTCAGCTTTCATCTGTGCCCCATAACATCTTTTTGTTACCAGCTGCCCCGTGGTCCCTCTGTTCCAACCTTTTGGTTGGAACCTTTTTCCCACCTTCTATTGTCCTTGGGAACCTAGCATCTCGCCTGTCTCTCACCACCTTCCCACAACTTGCAATAAAAGGACAGTACATGAAATATGTTCAGCAATCTTGGGACCCACAGCTACTAATCAGGATTTCTCCCTTTGAGGTCAATGCCCTCATCACAGGCCAGAGAACCATAGTCCTTTATTTTCCCACTTTCTGGCCCAATAAATATTGCATCATTTCTTGAAAGGAGCACATAGTTCCTAGGAGCTTGCAGCTAACATCCAGCAGTCTTTGGGAGGTAAAGGCATATTTGTGTACTTCCAGTCTAAGGATGCCTGGAGTCCAGCCCTACTCCTTCCAGCATGCAATGGCAGAGGTAACAGCAGAAATGGTCCCACAAGTATGTTTCAAAAGAAAGAACTGATCCTGCACTCTACTTTTTTAAGAGAATGGCTTCAGTTTCAAACTCTGTGACAAACTTTGGAGGCACGAATCCCAATTTGACAGGAATACTTCTCTGAGCTAAGTACCACACACCAGGTAAGTAATAGATGAGCTAAGTACCAGAGCCTCAGAGAATAGTGACATTTAAGTTAAATCCTGCTCTTCAGTATTCACATAAGGTACTTGAGATGGCTGTCTGCTGCTATGAAGCTTATTGCAAGTGTCTTGTTTTTCTCAGACAGTTATGGGACTATGTTTTCCACTTTGGATTCCAGCAACTGAAAAATAAGACGTGGTAACGTTTATCTCTGCAGTGCTTAAGGCACCTTTTCAATTGTTTTTTAACATTCTTTACACTTGTTAATCTTCATATTACAATCTTAATGCTTTCACCGATTGGTGCCACATTGGACTGAAAAGTCTCTTCATTCAGTCAAGATGCACCTTATTTTTCAAATCAAAATATATACTACTGTAATCAGATTGATTAATACAAATAATTAGCCAAAAGAAATATCCATAGAGCTCTCATTGGCCTAATAATTAGGATCATACACTCTAAAAATAAGACAGAAAGATGGAGGGTTAACATGCAGATAATAAACTTCAGACATTTTAGCTGAATTACAGTTCATTAATGTTTTTCTCTGTACAAAGATGAAGACAATAGATTAATTTTCCATTGACTTTTAACATTTTGCAGCAGACTGAAGTTAAAGGAGAGACACAAGCATTATTTATGTAAGTACAAGTGTCTAATTAAAAGTTTCCATTGTTTTATTAGTGATCACATGCCCTGCAAATAACTCCACAGGATACCTGGCCCTAGAATATACAGGTTGCATAATATTTCCCTATGAGAAAATGTCCCATGCCAAAGCTTCTATCCCTGCAGTTCTATGATAATCAGCAAGGATAATCAGGGCAGCAACAAAGGTTTCTCGCCTGCCTCCCAAAATGAGAAGCAGGAATCCAACCACCTCAAGGATGGGTATGAAGGCATTGGATCCTTGTGCGCCCCTCCAGGGAAACCTGCGTGCTCGACTACCTCCCTGAAGTGCCTGTACACCAATGCACGCAGTATGGGGAATAAACAGGAGGAGCTGGAGATCTGTGCGTGGTCACG
>VZSC01000029.1:39956-55816 GCA_013398225.1 Steatornis caripensis | reverse complement strand
CATGCCATCATAGAAGGCTATCAGATTGGTCAAGCAGGATTTTTCCTTGGTGAATCCCTGTTGACTACTCTGGATAGTCTTCTCCTCCTCCATGTGCTTAGAAATGACTTCCAGTATGAGCTGTTCCGTCACCTTTCCAGGGATGGCATCCCTTTATTGCCTTTTTTTTCTCCTTTGTATCATGGTAAAGCTATTAATTCTTGATGACAAAACCATTCACAATGTCACTGATATCTCTGTTTCTAGGTTTTATTCATCTACACATTCCCTACTCCTTCTTGTTTCTTGATTTCTTCTTCTCTTAACTTCCTGTCATCCTCTCATCCCTGAGGTAACTCGGTCCTCCTCTACCAGCTGTTCTTTCCCAGTATTCAGAGGCCACTCCCGAGCTTCCTTGAGCAAGTCACGTCTCATTATCATCAATAACCATCCCATCCAGTATTGCCTAGTGTCTGGAGTTGACTGTCACTGCAAGCTCTTTAAGAAAATGCCTTGCAATACATTTGTAAAATGTTGTGTAAACACCAAGCACACTATGTAGCTATTACAGCTTACTCAGAAAAAGTGTGTGTAAACCGCTAGGTCAGTTGTGAATATCAGTAGGCTCAAGACTCATCAGCTAAACAAGAGAAACAAATTGCAGTCGTTCTCCATTATGCCTCTATTGCGTATTTTCATCTTGATTACACTCCCAGAGTTCACATCTGAATATTTTTAACCGGACTTTTTAGCTGACCACACCATCTGACACCTTGAAAAGCAGAGGAAGTCAGTTTATAGCCTTCACATTCCCATAGAACAAATTTAGTAAAGAGGGAGGAATCTATTTAAGCACCTGTATATGTAGCCTAAATACCAAACACACCCATATATATGGGCATCTAAAGCTGGACACACAGAAATCACTAGACATTTATCTTGCCCTGACCAACCTATGACTTTAGAGGGAACTGCAGAGCACTCACCACTTTAGAAAATCAATGCTCTAAGCAGTTCATAGTTAGGATTTAGGAATCATCTTTAAGGTACCATTTTTATGTTCTTAACTTCCAGGCTTAAACTAGACCTTTAATGGAGAGTTGCACCTATTTTTCTGAGCTCAACAGTCTGAAAGCTGACAAGGTGAGAATGTTTGTATCCCTGAATAAACTGCAAGGTGTTTATTTTTGGGGAGCTTTAGTTGCAACTTGTCAATTTAATGCTCTCCTGAAGAGTGGTATCATTCGCGAGGAGTGCCGTACCAGGATGAAAAGTAAGAATTTTTGTGGCCTGCTTAAATGTGGATTTAAGAAACAGAAAAAATATTTAAAAAACCTAAATCTTTAAAAGTGGTCTTTTAGGCTCATTTCAGCAATTACTGAAATAGAGTTGAAGTGTGTTTACAGATTCCTACACTGAACTCTCACACTACCACTGTCACAAATCACATAGCTTTTCAACAATGGGTCATTTCTAGCACTCAGAAATGGGAGAGCGATATGAAATATTACTGTGAAATCACAATGATGTATTTGTTGCCTTTAATATGCTTTTAGGTGGCATTTTCCTTTTTGGCGTTGTACTCTGTCGTGGTTCGAGCTCAGACGGCAACAAAGAACCATGCAGCTGCTTGCTCGCTCCTACCCCCACACCGGGATGAGGAGAAAATGTAAGGAAATCCGGTGGGCTGAGACAAGGACAGGGAGGGGTCACTCGCCGATTATGGTCACAGGCAAAACCACAGTCAGCTTGGGGAAAAAAATCAATTTAATCTGTTATCAGTCAAAACAGAGTAGGATAAGGAGACACAGAAAGCCAGATCCCAGAACACAAATACATATTCTGCCCCTCACCCATCCCTCCTTCCTGGGCTCGAGTCCTCTCGTTCCCGATGTCTCTCCCTCCTCCACCCTCAGCGGCACAGGGGGACTGGGAATGGCAGGTGCAGTCAGTTCACTGGAGATTGTCTCTGCCGCTCATCAATGCTTATAAATATCTAAAGGGTGAGTTTCAAAAGGATGGGGCCAGACACTTCTCAGTGGTGCCCAGGGACAGGACAAGGGGAAACGGCACAAACTGGAGCACAGGCAGTTCCACCTGAACATGAGGAAGAACTTCTTTACTGTAAGGGTAACAGAGCACTGGAACAGGCTTCCCGGAGAGGCTGTGGAGTCTCCTTCTCTGGAGATACTCAAAACCTGCCTTGATGCGTTCCTGTGCACCCTGCTCTAGGCACATGTGCTTTAGCAGGGGGGTTGGACTAGATGATCTCCAGAGGTCCCTTCTAACCCCTACCGTTCTGTGATTCCTCCTCAGGCAGGGAAGGCTCCTCACATTCTTCCCCTGCTCCAGCATGGGGTCCCTCCCACGGCAGACAGTCCCTCACGAACCCCTCTGATGTGAGTCCTTCCCACAAGGTGCAGCCCCTCAGCAATGCACCCACCCAGCACAGGCTGCCCGTACAGTCACTGTCTGCTTGGGGAGCAGGCACCTCCCCTGGTGTGGGGTCCTCCATGGCTGCAGGTCCCTCTCTGCTCCACCGTGGTCCTTCACGGGCTGCTCCACCGCGATCCTCCGTGGGCTGCAGGGGCACAGCCTGCCCTCTCCCCACGGCCTGCAGGGGAATCTCCACTCCGTCCTCTTCCGCCTCCTCCTTGCTCACTGACTCCAGGGATCTGCATAGGTGTTTTCCTCACATCCTCCTCCTCCCTCTGCTGCAGGTCTCAACAGCTGTTCCTTTGTCCTGTCCCCTCCTTAAATATGTTATCATTGCAGAAGCGCATCCGTTGTCTCTAAATGGCCCGGCCTCAGCCCGAGGCTGGGCTGACTTGGAGCTGGGGGAGCTTCGAGCAGCTTCTGACAGGGGCCGCCCGCCCATGTAGCCCCTTCCCCTGCTACCAAAGCCCCGGCACACAGACCCAACACAATGTTCAATCCAATAAATGCACACAGCTTGTGTCCTTGTAAACTAACCCCAAACCTACTTTTCAGAGGAAGCATTTGGACATTTTGTTTATGAAGGTAGCTAGAAACTTCCAGATTCTTAAAAGAGGTAGTTTCAGGTCGTGTTTTTAAAAGCAAAGTAGAATCAAAAAAGTAAGGTGTTCCTTTTTTTGCTTTCTTTCCTTTCTCCCCCCGCCCTTTTCTCCCTCCACCTCTCCCTCCCCTCACCAGTTCTTCAGACAAAATGCAGTGAAGTTGAATATTTTGTTAACTGTAATTACCAATTTTTCTCAAAACACTTGTTATTTGAACTCTTTCAATTATGTCTGAAATCATTGTAATCACAGTTCTCCCAAGTGCCTTGCTTTTTTGTCTTCTCTTACTCATATCTCATTGTGACAGTCTAAATGGAGAAAGCATTTTGTAGCATTTTTTGAGCTTTTTCTTCTGCTTTTATTGCCTACTGCTCCAAGAGCAGCTTTATTATTGTTCCAAAACAACACAAGAGAAAATGTTTTTTCTGGATTTAGTTCAGTCTTTCTATTTGGTTCAGATTCCTCTTCTCCAATGTTACTAAGTCTTCAGATGATCCATTTTATTGTCTGCGTTTCAGATTTCAGACCCTTGGGTCTGTTGTTCCAATCCAAGACCAGTCAAAAAGTCTTCTATGCAAACAAATCCTAAAATGCAAATCCTGTTTCTAATTCAGATAAATTAAGAGGAATTAGAGAAAAGTACTATGGATCTAGGACATAGTGGCTTTTGTTTTCCAGTTGAGATTTTAAGAACCCAGTTCTGCATATCAGTTCTCTATGGCTGTATCAGCAAAGACCAGGGTGACGTTGCTGTGACATAAAAATCTGTTCTGCAGAACTGGTGATTGAGTACAAAATTTATTGTAAATCATGTTTCCTGTGTTCTGCTTACAACCATGTGGACATTGGGATAGTCTAAGTCTTTCTGCAGGTGACTATGTTCAACCATGTGTGACACAACAGTCGTGTTCTCAGTCTGCCTGCCCTCTTTTTTTGCACACAGATTACCCCAAAGCTTTTATAATGGTGCCACCTTATGAAGCTTGTCTGACAAAAGAAGATGCTTTTCTTTTTTTTTTTGATACAGTTGCACACTCCAATTAATCATATTTTTAAGCAAGATATGCTTTATTGAGTGGCACTGTGCTATCACAGAACAACTCCAGCCAAGCAGTGATGACTTTGACTAAGTAAATACAAATAAAGCTTCGCAAACAGAAATATTTAGTGCTTTTTTGGTGCTTTGAATTTACTTTAACTATGACATGTAAAATATTTAAGATAAAAATATTTAGGCTAAAATACATCCTAATTTAAGTGGTTATTGAAACAGTATTTTTATTGTTGTGTTCACATGGTTCAGGCTTACAAAGCATTGAGAGCCCTAAACATAACCTCGTGCATGCTTAAATGAAGTGATTCTTCTCAAATCACTAGCTAAACCACTTCTGTGACTTAAGTGACAGTTTGCTCTTTTTCACATTCATGTTTTACTTGTATTTCTACTTCACGATCTGCATTTGACATTAGCACATTTGATGTCTGACTGCAGAGCCATGTTAAATTGAATAGAGAAGGATCTGGGTATCACATGTTGATGAAAAGTATCTGTACATACAACTAGTACTTTGCTCTTTTCAGCTTTCTATCATTCCATCATGGCAGGAGATGCTGCCTACGTTCAGTTCAGATGCTAATACATGTGTATTCAGTGCAATTTCAGTTGCACTTACACAAGACACTTTGTGGGATGGGTGGGTATGATGCAAGAGGTTTGGAAAACCTATGTCCTTGCAGTTGCAGATGGATAGGACGCCCTAGGTGGTCTCAAACTGCATAAAGGTGATTGAATCCTTCCCTATGTATATTATAGGCCCATTCATCATCCACAATTTTACTTTAGTCAAGAGTTAGAATTTTAAGCTGATTCTTCTCTTTATATTGCAGTAATACTTTGCTAATTTTAAAAACAGGCTATTGTTTAAACCTTCTTTTAGTGAAGACTTTAAAACTTGCCACCACCTGTGTATTAAAGGAAAAAGTTCTGCACAATAAATTAGAGTGGTGGATTGGGGTGGGTGTGAGTGTGTTTGTTTTGTTTCTGAGATACATGAACTAGAATATGATGGCAAATACATTAATCATTTCTGGAACTTTAGTCACAATGTAAGCACTATGAAAATAGTACCATTGTCTTCAGTGTAAAGGACGACATAGTTCAGGACACAAATTATACACAGCCCATACTCTGGCAAACTTTGGTACTTCTGATGAAGTTCCAAATTTATAAAAACCATACTAGTGAGTCTTTCAGTGGTAAATGGCACTCTGCACATATGATATTTTTTAAAACATCGTGTTTAAAGGTTACCACGATTGACTAGGGCTGCGACTGCTCATACTAGGTCAGATCAAAGTTCACTCTACTTCAGTAGAGGCTCCACTGGGGGTAAATAGGAGGTACAGTGGTAAAAACTGTAGCAGAAACTATGCTTGTTCTGAGATTAAGAGGATACCACAGTGCATGTCAGGGCATGTAGGTGCTTGCTTGAACCTGCTCTGTTTAAACTTGTGAAAGTCTCCTCTTCCCTTAGCATTTAGATCTGAGATAATATGTGTTAGCTCTTCCTGTGCTATTTGCTATTGGGTGAATTAATACAAGGAGGACCATATTAATAAATGATGAATCCATAGCCCATCAAAAATATTCTTCCTACAGATTTCATCAAGCTGTTCAGGGCTGCAGTGCAGTTCTGTAGGTAATCCTCTGCTGTATTATATTTACTGTGTACAGACAAAGTTTTCAGAGGAGTCTTGACGTGGACTAAACTCCTTTTAAAGATAACCCCATGTGTGAACCAAATCTGCTCCCTTTGGGCAGTTTTGAGACACAGACATGGAGGGAGCATGCAGTCACAGGGAGCAGTCTACACCTATTGTGAAGTAAAACTCAAAAATCTAAACACTGCCAACATTCAGGCCTCGACACAAATCAGATCAGTCTATCGGTCTGCTGATATTGGGCCAAATTGTTTGTCAAGGTAGAGATACTCACTGCCTCCGATCTTCTGATTTCACTTTCTAACTTCCAGTGTGATTTTCAGCTTCTCAAATTTCAGAATTCCCCACACTGGAAGGAAAACATTAGGATTGCATATGTTGTATCTATCTTTCAGCTGTCACTATTATTAAACCATTCAGGGGCACAAATAGGGCTTTATATTTGAGACAAAAAAACAAAGCAGGTAAACGGGACTCTTGATGGCAAGTTGTGTACTAATAAGAAACCAAAACATGATTTATGAGTTGAAGTCCTTCCCAATCACTTTTCAAATTACTGAATTCGCTCTTAATTTTTCAGCTTCGAGTTGAGCACAAAACACAGTATGATTGTATGGAGGCTATCAAAGTTGTACTGGAACAGTACATTAGCTATAGATACAATATCTCTAATGGAAACTAGATAAAGGTAAAATTGATACTTAGGAGTCACAAGGGCACTTGAGAAAAGCAAGAAAGCCAGCAGTTTAAAAGCCTACATGTGAACTGGTCTATGAAATTTTGAGAGTAAAAAGAAATTAATGTTTCTTCTGGAATGTGTAATATTCTTCCATGAGGAATGGATGGAAAATGTAGTTGTTTAAAAGTATATCAGATGTCAGATCATTGGAGAAGATTATTTTCCTCTGTAGGAAAAAAAGATTGGTAAGAATGATGGATTACAGAAGCTAATTATTCTTTATTAATTCTCTAATTCTTCTAATTATATTATGACCTGGAAATTATGGAAACAGTGGTTACCAGCTTGCTTAGTGGCACAGTATATTCTAGTAATATTTACAGTGCATTTTCCTTCTTAAAATTAATCTTTCTTAAACCTAAATTAATTTATTTCAGGAAAAGTCACATAGTATCTTGCAAAATCCATATAGATGCTGAAGGAACTGCAGTTGTGAACAATTATATCCAATTTAAAATAGAATATCAATATCCTGTGGGCACTCTCTGATAGCATGAAGAGGCTTACTCATTGTTTTGACTGGTGCTACTTCACAGGGCAAGAGAGCAAGAGACATTGGAAGAGGTTCTTCACATGCCAGGAGGAAAAAAAAAAGATATAAGAGTGACAGAGCAAAAGGTCACCAGGCAGTTATACAATGGCTTTTGAATCTTAAATAGCAGCATGAAGTGGAAAAAACAGACTATTATGGTCCTCAGTCTCAGATTCCATCAGTAACAGAGAAACAAGGAAGGTTAGTAAAACTGAAAAAATAAACAGCAGTTTTCTTGGCACCATTCGAGTTGACTTAAATGGTATCAACGCAAAGGTGTTTGCTTGTTTATTTTGTCTGTACTTTGGAGAAAATGTTCAGAAGCAATTCATCCTCATGTTAAGAATTTGCAATTTAAAATTTACTGTGAAATGTAGCCAGTGATGAATTGATTTATCTATAACTTGAACAAGTTAAAGCTTGGAAACATTTTTCAAACTTTTTGTCTCAGAAGAACTCTTCATTTATTTCTCTCCCTTTCCTTTTACTTTCTGTTTTAGACCAGTTCTTTTCCTGGGCTTGGGAAAAAGAGAATGTTATAAGGTCCGTTAAAGGTAAAAGCTGGAGCCAGTTATAAATGTGGCCATCACTTCAGAGACACTAAGCTGCAATCGTATCTGATCTCAGTTATGAGCCCATAATAAAATGAAGTATTATCTCCTTTATTTATATAAATTAAATTTTCAAAAATCATACCTGCTGTTTTATATCTTTCTGTAAAATATAAAGTTCAACAGATGGAAATAATTTTCAATTGAAATATCTGTATTGCTGTACTAGGTAAGAAAAAACATTTTACTCTAGGTTAATGACTTGATAATTGTGTAAGGAAGAGAGAGAAGAAGTCTGCATCAATCCTGTCTAAAGAACATTAGCACAAAAAGAGAAATAAGAGCAACTGGCAGTCCAGGAAAGAAACTTCTTCCTCATAAATTGTCTGTCAATATTTTCAAGGACAAAAAGAGATTTTGAAGTTAAGTAAAAACATAAGCAATGCTATCAGAATGCAAGTTAGCATTCTTTTGTGTCCAAAAGATCTTTCTCACGAATGTAGTCTGAAGATGTATGGCTGGCAGGAAGAACAAGTTCCTGACCACGTAGGGTAGGTATGTGTCTACAATTTGCTACTAGTCCTAGGGAGAAATCCATCTAGCTTTACAGAGATTTGATTCTGAAATAATTAAAATATTTTCTTTTCTGACACTCTGTCTCTATAATTTTTGCTGATTTTTGGTTTTGTAAATTATTTTGTTTTCCTAGTGGCATGGCTTTGATTTAGAGTGATTTCAAGATATATGTGTAACATATACCTGTGGGATATTTTATGCTTCCGAGACATTCCTATGGCACATCCAATTTCTGCCGAGAATCCACAGCATACTTCTACACAGATGAGTTTGTGAGTCAGTAGTGCAATGTCTAAATGGATCAAACATGAACTGGTAACTGTTCTCAGCTAAGAAATTTCTCTGTTTAAAAGGAAATTATACTTAAGGAGTACACTTAATTCTTGATAGGCCTATTGGACTTTATAATACAAGCATGCAAATTGAAAACTAAAATGAAAGGCTCTCATAAAGATTACACATTTCAAATGTGTTGGATATTCTCCAGCTAAGTCAGAGGACAAAGATGTCATTTCATACTTCTGAAAGTACATTTTAATAGAGAGGAATAACAGCTACTTTTAAGCTATATAAAATAATGAATCTACAATACTAATACTAATGTTTTGTTCCTCAAAGGTTTCATGATGCTTTCTTTTGGATTGCAGTGCTGTTAAAGATGACACAGTAAAACTTACAGTTCTGTGAAAAAAGAAAAAAATAGGGACAAAGGTTGTATTTCTACCAAGACATGCCAGGTACATGAATGCAAGATATTTGAGAAAGAATTAATATTGTAGAGGAAACTGATTTTATTATTTTTTTAATAGGAACAAAATAATAATTATAAGCAATTTGGGAGGAGAATATCTGTAGCTAACATTAGATGCATTAAAGTTAAGTGTATGTAGATGAATGAATTCTTTATTGTTATATTTTTTATTGTTATTATTTTTCATCTTGTAAGGAAACAAAGCAATGCAATAGCCCAAATAAGTAAATATCTACATTAGGCTATGGAAAGGTGGAATAAATGTACTAGAGAAAGGAAAAGAAAAGGCAGTGATATTACTGTCTGTACTGACTGCAAAGTTATGGAAGGTATGAGACAGACTGCTTTGGAGACACAGTGAGATTATGTCCACAGAACAACTTGTCAAGGTGGAGCCAACTGGGCTGCCTTGTACATGCAACACAGCTAAACCATAATGCAGATCATGGATAACTGCCATGGATAACTGAGACTTAATTGCTTTGTGCAGCCTTGTTATCACTACAGTGATCTCACTTTCTTTTACAATAACTATGAGCTAAATATGGGCAAAGAACGGTTTGGCATCCTGAAGATTGAGGTTAGGCTGTTTTGATGATTTGTCTATGACTGTCTAATGCATCAGATGAGAGTGGGTTTATAACAATCACTCTCAGAAAATGGCTAAGGATTAAGTCACTTTTAGTTAGGAAACTCTGTGCATTGTTTCATTTGATATTTTTAGGCTTCTGTTGTTTGTTACAAAGAAAAGTACTGAATGTATATAGGATGAGGCACATTTATTATTGTAAAAATTGATGTTTAAAAACACTACATAGTTTGAGTCCCTACACATTTCCATATCCACTTGCTCTCAGTTTTTCTAAAGGGCACCTTGTCAGTAAGCAGCCCTGCCCTTCCCTTAAGTTACCTTAGCAGCACCTGAGTGTAGACAATGAAAACATAAGTAGTTGATTTGAATATCCAGAGGATAATCTACATGAACTCTGAAGCGTGAGAGTAGAGATAATGGCTCTAAGCTCACTGAATTAATTCTATTAAACTAAATGTCCTTTTCTTTCTTTTTATTTTTCCCCAAGAACTCCCAATCTCCTTTAGAGGAAGACAATGAAAAAATAATAAGTCATTTTTAATATGAGTAATCAGGGAAGAACATATTCAATATTTCAGATAATAAAATGAAAAAAAAAGTAAAAAAAAAAAGAATTAATAGTGCTATCTCATTCCTTCAGATTGCTTTCAGTATCAGTAAAGCTACCACTGGGAGGAGACACTACAAAACAACAAGAAAATACGAGGACAGTAAGAAAGACTGGTACAAGTCCTAGAGAAAAAAACAGTGTATGTAAGAATCGATGGCTCTGACAACAGAAATAATCATTATTATTAGCAGACGGTTTCCCAGCAGAGTCAGGCTCTAAAGTAGATGAATTTGGAAAAGTGACAGTAGCAAATGGCCTGCAAAAATGCTAGTGACAGGAGATCTTCCAGGCTGATGTCCAAATGCTGGATGATGCCACATCAAAATAAACCTCATCTACCAATAATTTCTATTTCAGAGATCTCTAACTTTTAAATTGTAGAATAAACCTTCTGTACACACATAAATCTTGCCTAATCTCATGTACCAGTACTGAGCTCACAATTTCTTGAATGTCTATTGTTTCTCACCCTTTCGTATCTCTGTGTAATAGAGATGTGGTTAAATCTCACCTTCACATCTCCACAACTGAGATTTGAGCCAAGCACTGCAGTAGAGCCCAGTCACCATCGCTTCTTGATCCAAGAGACTCAAAGGATCTTTAAAAAATGGTCTAAACCCATGCTGCATATGAGAACTACTGTTCTGGATCAGACCCAACTTTGAGTAAGAGTAAGTAATGTGTAGATCATTAATCCCCACATATAATTCCGGTTTCTAAGTCTCATCCATTTAGAAACCTCCTGAAATACCTCTTGCATCTGTTGAGGAGCTCCTCCATGAATTTACTTCTCCTTTCTTGAAACCATGTGTATTTTCACTCTCAGTCACATCCCAACACACTAATCTTACAACTGGTGAATAGGAAATACTGGGGACAGAATCACATTATAATATCCAGCAGCATTCAGATACTATGTGCTGTGATTTGTTCCCTTCCCAGTACCCAAAACTGGGTTATGTTTGCTTTTATTAAAAAAAAATCAAAACTTAAAAACAAACACAACAACCCCCCGTCTGCCCCCAGTTTCTCTTGTCTTTAAAAACAAAGACATTATTAAACATTTAGAAGTTAAATGAGACTGTGTTGGGTCTGTGTGGTGGGGCTTTGGTAGTGGGGGTGGGGCTACCGGGGTGGCTCCTGTGAGAAGCTGCTCGAAGCTCCCCTGGCTCCAAGTCGGACCCACCTCAGGCTGAGGCTGAGCCGATTAGCAACAGTGAGAATGTATTCAGAAGGGAAAAATGAAACTGCTGTAAGACCAGCAGTGGAGAGAGAAGTGGGGTGTGAGAGAAACACCTGTGCAGATATGAAGGTCAGTGAAGAAGGAGGGGAGGGAGGAGCACCAGAGCAGAGATTCCCCTGCAGCCTGTGGTGAGACAGCAGGCTGTCCCCCTGCAACCCATGGAGGAATACGGTGGAGCAGAGATGAACCTGCAGCCCATGGAGGACCCTACGCCGGAGCAGGTGATTGAGCCCAAAGAAGGTTGTGACTTTGTGGAAAGGGCTTGATGGGGCGGCCTGTTCCTGAAGGACTGCACCCTGTGGGAGGGTCCCACGCTGAAGCAATTTGTGAAGAACTGCACCTGTGGGAAGAACTCATGTTGGAGGGGTTCGTGAGGCACTGTCTGCCATGGGAGAGACCCCGCGCTGGAGCAGCGGCAGTGTGCGAAGAGCCCTCCCCGCCTGAGGAGGAAGGAGCGGCAGAGACAACCTCTGGTGAACTGACTGCACTCCCTGTCCCCCTGCGCCGATGAGGGGGGAGGAGGGAGAGAATCCGGGAGTAAAGTTAAGACTGTGATGAAGGGAGGGTCTTGGGGAAGGTATTTTTAAAATCTGGTTTTATTTCTCCTTATCCTACTCTGATTTGATTTGTGACAAAATTAATTGATCTTTTTTTCCCACAAGTTGAGTCTGTTTTGCCATGATCATAATTGCTGAGTCATCCGTCCCTGTCCTTGTCTCGACCCACCAGCTTTTCGTAACATTTTCTCCTCCCCATCCCCCCGGTGGGGAGGAGTGAGTGACTGGCAGTGTGGCGCTCAGTCACCAACTGGACCTAAACCATGACAGAGACCATGGCTCAATCCACTCCTTTCCAAATCACTTCTCACTTTTTGTCTCTTTGATATGTAGGCTAAACTGGTTTGCTGTCTTGAAAAAAACTCCAGAAACAGAAACAAAAATAATTCCTCAGATGTTTACTTGAAAACTTTGCATGTAGGAGAGAGGACAGAAGGACTCCTGAGTTTTTTAAGTTAATAACCCTTGTGATCCCTTCATCATAAGCACTGTTAAGAGCCAGAGAATTTCAATTCCTTTCATAGCAAAGGAATAATAAAGTCAGGATCTTACTTTTTAACATTTGCAAAGTCTACATTCACACAGCCTATCTTGAAGCTAGCTGACCCTTGGTCAATGGATTTAAATAAGCACTTGTAAGGTGCAATTCATCTAACCTGTTTTGGACACCACTTGTGTTTACTCCAAAGGACATCCAGATCAATACATCAGAAGAAAGTATCTACATTGCAGATTCCTTCATTTGTTCAGAGGACTTTCACTCCTTCTTTGGATCATGAAGGACTTGACTTCACTGTACGGCACTGACAGTTCTGGGCACGTGTGCAGTCACAGATGTGGCTGGTAACTAAACCAAATAACTGCTCCCAAATAAAACTGAGGTATTCCTGCTTGAGGTAGCAACAAAATGCCATTTCAAAGATTACAATTGTCTGCATAGAAGTCCTGAAGAACCCCTACACCTTTCAGTGCCTAAATTACTGTACCTGACTCTCTTTTGTAGGAAGCAGAACTAGGGTTTAGGAGGCTTTTTTGTTTATTACACCTTGTTTTCAATCTCAGTGTCAGAAATGGCTGCTACTGGAGAGAATAATGTTTGGCAATGTGTCAATACATTGCTGGCAATTTACTCAGAGGTTAGTGATTTGACCCTTTCTCCATCCCAAGTTATCATCTGAGACTGTTCTATAAGCGTGTTTTTAGTTACTTTGTCTACTTCTAAAAACTATATTGCTTAGCTTTAAGAGCCAAGATGCAGAAGAACTATAAAAATCCTTCCGCAACCTGTGTATTTCCTGCTATTGGGCAAAATTCTGGTTTTTTATTATTTTAATTTTAATATGTAATAAAGATTAGAAAACCATACTCCCACAGAGATGAGCACGCTCTAAAATTGGCATAGCTAGGGTTTGCTGTAGATTCTGAAGAAGACAGAGCTGCCTCATTTGGTTTTAAAATGGTTACATTGAATACAGCACATGTAGAGAAGAGTTAACTAACTGTAGCAAAATGTTTTTCTCAACTGCTTCTCTCTGCTGGAAATCCCACTATCATACTTAAAATCTAAGATAATGAGAAAGCCTCTAAGCAGAAAAAACACTACCTCTAATCATTTCAGTCCCAGTTTAATATACAATTTTATAAAACAGAACAGCCTTCCTTATCCCAAATGCAGATTTAAATATTTTCTTTTCAAATTTTAATATATTATTTTGTTGCAGATTTTCACAATGCACTGCTACTCACACTGAGCATCTAAGTAACAGCAAACAGACTCTTGCTACACGTGGGAGACAAAAGTGATCATAAATATACAACAGCCCAGTGAAAAAAGCTGGAGGTAACATGTGGAGTACTTGCTGAGGTTTGACAACAAGCAATACCTCGTGACAGCAACTGACAATGAAAAGATCACATGGATATACACATTAGCAGGACATAATCTGAAATAGCTGGTGTAAGTGAGAAATACTGCCAACTCCAGTAAGAGTTCTACTTTGTTGAGAGGAATTTCATTCAGTTGCAGGCACGTGTGACTCCAGTATTGCAGATGTGGTGACCTGCCTCTTCTGCTTATGGCACTATGGGACACTAGGAACAAGCACAGGGAGTATAGGATTTTCCAAGTGTGCTATGTATGGTGCCTAAAATTAGCCATTCAAAGATTGGGTGTCCAGTTAAAAAAAAAATCTAAATTCCTTCTGTTGTCATAAGTAAACATCTGCTCCTTGTGGGGAGCTTAGCCTTTCCAGATTCGTATCTAAGATGGTGTAATCCTCCTTTGGGAGATGTCCCTCTCTTGCCGTTAAATACATAGCAATTCTAGATGCTGACCTTTCAGACATTCAAAGCTAGGAAACGGAATCCTGTCAAGTTTGGGGAGGGGCAACAGGGAAGCAGAAGAAGGGATGCAAGAGAGAAAGAGGTTTCTCATTAATTTTTATGTTCTTTTTCTCTGGTATCTAATACTCAACTAGTAAATATTAATTCCTGCTAACAGCACATATAGCACATGGAATAAATAGTATCTTATTTGCAAAAAATCCACAAAAATGTTAATATTTCAAAGTGATGAAGAAATTAAGAAGTTCTACATGCCTGAAAAACCTGGAAACCACTTCACTTGCAAGTCTATTTACTGAAAGTAAAAATAACTCTCAAAATCTGTTTCTGTTCCACATGTTTTGTCCTATGAATTGGTAAAATTGGAAAAGGAAGTGTATCATCTCAATCATGCAAATGAGGTTTCTGAGTAGAATCCAAGGCTTTCTGCACACTGTACCTTCCTGATGTCACCTCCCACTGAGGTAGCATGCCAGGAGTTTGGCTGCCATACTGGGATACAGACTGGAAATTTATTTATACACAAAGTAGGTCAAACTGACTTTCTGACAAATATGAAATTATATCTAAACTGCTTTCAAAGTAGAAGAAAAGGAAACTGAATGCCGGAAGCATTGGTCTTCGTTGACGTGCTTGAATGATATAGCTTTCATTGCTTGATGGCACAATAAATTTTTTTATAAACATTTTGGTCACCAAAGAGTCAGTGTTTATAGAAGTTTGATTTCACGCTGTGTTTGAAGGATCTGTATTACTGAACAGAATTATTTTGTTATTGTAAAGTTAGGCAAAACTTTATTTTCTCATTGTTTTGCTTGGGATAGAGTTAATTTTCTCAGCAGCCCGTAAGTTGCTGTGTTTTGGATTTGTGACCAAAAGAGTGTTGGTAACACAGAGATATTTCTGTTTCAATTATTGCTGAGCAGTGCTTACACAGTGTCAAGGCCTCCTATGTTTCTCACACTGTCCCACCAGTGCTGGACAGCTGAGCCCAACTGACCAAAGGGATATCCATATGACGTCATGCTGAGCATATAAAGCTGGAGGAAGAAGAAGCAAGGGGGATATGTTCGGAGTGATGGTGTTTGTCTTCCCAAGTAATGGTTATGCATGATGGAGCCCTGCTTTCCTGGAGACGGCTGAACACCTGCCTGCTGAGGGGAAGTAGTGAACAATTCCTTGTCTGGCTTGTGCGACTTTTGCTTTACCTTTTAAACTGTCTTTATCTCAACCCACAAGTTTTCTCACTTTTATCATCCTGTCCCACTGCAGGGGAGTGAGCAAGCAGCTGTGCAGTACTTATCTGCCTACCAGTGTTTAACCCCATCAGTATATGCTGTCTCATTGTCACCTTTACAGAGGCAGAAGTTTTACATCCAAACATACTTTATGGAGCGCAATTTCCAGTGTGAATGTAGCCAAGTTCTCGATGGATAGATTCCTGTAGTCAGTTTTTGTAGAACATTCAAACACAAGTTCATATAATTTTATTTAATTATGTAACAATATCCAAATCTGGGGGTGTTATTATTGAATTGCACAACAAATGTTTAACAGGATCAGATCTTTATGTAATTATTTAACTCTTTACATTTAGAAAATAAAATAAGGAAAGTTTAATTTAACAT
>VZSC01000029.1:17085-39847 GCA_013398225.1 Steatornis caripensis | reverse complement strand
TTTAATTTAACATTACAAAATTAAAATAATGATTTAAATTAAGAATAAAAGTGATATCATCTGCACATATGAATATATTGTATACATATGACTTGGGTTATGTGCTGGTTTTAATATTAAATGTTTTAGATAGAGAAGCATAATATAAGCATAAAACATAGAGGCAAGTTAATAACATTTATGCAGTATATTCTTTTAGAAAAAAGTATATGAGCTATTTCAAAAGCATGTTGGCAGTTTGCTAGTTATTGCTTCTGGAAATAGTCCCATAAAATGAGTGCAAACTGCCCTTTAAATTATAATGTAATTTTCTTATTTTAGTGGAAGGTAGGCATTTGGAATACCATCTTGTTTATCACAAACAGAGAACACCACATTTGCTCAATGGAAAATTTTAATCAGTTAAGTGAAGTTTGTGGGTTCAATTTAAACTTTGTTAGGAGTCTGTTTTAAATATTATACTGCAGAATATGCTTCTGTTCAATTGATGAAAGCAACCCATCAACAGAATTATCATTATTGCACATGTGAAGTTATGCACTGCATGAGAATTTTTGTACAATGTAGTATCAATGTTGCCTACTGGACTTAGGAAGAAATTTTTCATTGTGAGGTTGGTGACCCCTCTGGAACAGGTTGCCCAGAGAAGTTGTGGTTGCCCCCTCCCTGGACCTGTTCAGGGTCAGGTTGGATGGGGCTTTGAGCAACCTGGTCTAGTGGAAGGGGCCCCTGCCCATGACAGGGGGCTTGGAGCCAGATGATCTTTAAGGTCTTTTACAACCCAAACCATTCTATGATTCTTTGATTCTATTATTGATTTTAATCAAAGAAGAACATTCCAGAGTATAATGAAGTAGGCTTCCATAAAGGGTAAATTGTGTCTCTCAGACCAACATATATTCTTGTCTTTCATCTAGTTTCCCTTGTTTGGTCTGGCAGGGAGAAGCAGGGATCTGGCCATTTCTCCAGGGTTGGTTGCTGCACATCTGAGTATTTACTTGCCTAAGATATGTTGGACCTACTTTCTTGTGTGACACTGATTAATTATTATGAATAATTATTCATATGCAGTTAATTGAATATATTTGTCAAGGAAAACTTAATGAGCATGATAAAACCAGCATGAACAACAGCTACAAATCTCCCCAGATATGTCAGAGCCCTCTTCACTATGAAGCCCTCTTTATTTTATGCATGTTTTGGAGATAACAACTAGGTCTTCTATGTCCCAGCGTAACAAGATCCTTATATATGCGCTATTCAATTCAAATATATGGGTTCAAGGCAGAAATGTGTCAATCTTGTCTAGAGAAGGTGAATCACTACTGTGGGTAGTCATGTTTGGTCTCACTATCTAGCTCTTGTAGCACTAAAGCCCAGGGCAAAGGAAAGATTTTCCTGTACTCAGGATGGTTTGGATGCTTCAGTAACCCTGGGTGATGAGAGTTAAAAAGTCTTCAAGGGCTTTCTTTTCAGTGAGCAGTGGTCAAACATTACCCTGCACAAAGGCATGCCAGGGTGCAACGTATGCGGGCAAACAATGACCTAACACTAAGGACAGTCGATCATTTCAGTCACAATCATAATATGTGTGAGGACTATATGTCTTACAAATTTCAATATTATTTGGCTTACTAATGCTAAACCACAATGAAGCTGCAAAGCAGTATTCCTGAGAGCCAGAATCTGTTACACATATTGCCAATGGCTTCAAAAGAGATTAATTGCAGAGGAAGATAATGTTCAGTATGAGAAAGGACGGCAGAATGTAAACCTCAGAAGTTTCACAGATTTTTATCCAGAGGGAACCATTATGATCATCCAAATTTGATTTCCAGCAAAACAGCCCCAAAAGCTTCAACCACTAATTCCTTCACAGAGCCCACAATTCTGGTGGAGTTTGAGCGTATCTTTTAAAAAGACAGCTAATGTTAATTTAAAGACTTTAAATGCTGGAAAGTGCACCACAACACTCAGCAAATTGTTACATAGCTTAATTAAATTTTACTGCTGGAGAAGTCTACCTCATTCAACTTTGAATTTATTAAGCTTCTAATTCCGGCCACTGGGTCTCATTCTCCCTTCATCTGTAAGATTGAAGAGCCTTGTACAACGAGAAAACTTTCCTCATGTGGGCAGCTGCAGACTACAAACAATTCACCTCTTAACCTTCTTTTTGTTTAGTTAAATAGATTAACTTTTTCTAGTCTCTCACAGTTGAGACAGGTTTTTCAACCTTACATTACTCTTTGAGTTCTTTTT
Source organism: Steatornis caripensis (assembly GCA_013398225.1). Taxonomy (NCBI): domain Eukaryota; kingdom Metazoa; phylum Chordata; class Aves; order Caprimulgiformes; family Steatornithidae; genus Steatornis; species Steatornis caripensis. Next base: position 37,585 of record VZSC01000029.1, on the reverse strand, counting down.
TAAATCATTTCCAAAGTGCTAACATCTCTTTTACACTCCTGAAATGAAAACTGTGTGAAGAATTTCAATAAGTTCTTAATATTGTGAATGGCACTAACACCTTACACCTACTTGTTACTCTCAACTTTAAAAAATCAGAGTCTGTGTTTCGTTTCAGAGCCATAAAACCACTTTGTGACCTCAGGTTCAGATGCTTGTGCCCTGTGGCATCCAGCTGCTCTACTGGAACAGGTAAAAGTCCTTTTGAAATTCTTTCATTTTAGATAGATAGAGATCTTACTAAGCTATACTTCTAAATAATGTGCAGACAGAACCCTATTAAGAAATGTTTATGTATATATATATGTATATATATAAAACCATCATACATGAAAAAGCCATCTGCTCTTACTCATGTATTAGCTCAGGAACAAAACCAGTCATTAGCTGAGTAGGTAATAATATAGTGCTAGATATAATGAATACATTTATTAATTATAAAAATTGTTTAATTAATTTGAAAAAATATAATGTGGTTATAAATCATTGCTTACTAGAAATGCTAAAGCTAAAATTGGGCAGTTTAGCTGAAGTTCGTGTTGTTTAAATGCATAAAGCTCTCTGCTTACTAAGCTAGACATTGAAGTATATCCTGAATAGTTTTGATGAACAAAGATTTTAAACTACAAATTCCAGTCCAAGAAATCAATTTATGTTTTTAAATACCTTGTTTGAATCTAGAAACTTTCCACTTACTCTCAAAGTGAAAGGAAAGCATTACTCCTCCTCCAGGTGAGTAAGCAAGTCAAAAGGAATGCAGATATTTTCAGATTTTCTCTTACAACATTTTCACCACCCATGCTTTGGTCCCCAAGCAGCTGATTGATGCTAGTTATAGCGGTTACTCATGGCAGAGTTGTTTAGAGCAGAGTTTCTATCTTCACAGAATTTTGATGATTTATGCTACAAGACAACTTCTTAAATATGAATTAAATTTTGAATTAGTGGCTGAATTAGTTTTGCAACAATGCAAACAGTTTTCAACATGATTTTACAGTTCTTAGTTCTAGGGATAAAGAAACATTGTTCTTGGCTTCTACTGCAATGATTGTCCATTTTCTCGAGGGCTAGACTGATCCTCTTCACAGCATCGTTTTTAGATTTCCTTCTTGTGAATGAGAACGTAGGAAACATATTTTCCTCTGCATTATACTTCTCCCTAATTCCTTCTCACTTTGCTGCTCTGTGTCTTTGAGGGATGGACAAAGAGCAGGAGTTAGTTCCTGCTACTAATTTGTAGCCTACAAATTCTCCCTCTGTGGGACGTTAAGTTTGTCAAGAACATTGATAGAGAGCCATCTCGCTTATCTTTCTTCAGATTCCTTATGGACACACACCCATAAAAATGTTGGTACAAGAACCACCAGGAATTAATATTATTACTTTCCTTAATAGAGAACAAAGCATTTCTCTTAAGAAATATTCAAAACTACTCAATGAATTCCAAATTTGGAATGCTGCAATTAATCTCTTTAGAAGCCATTGGCAATATGTGTAACAGATTCTGGCTCTCAGGAATACTGCATGACTGGCTCGGTGGACGAGGGGAGAGCAGTGGATGTTTTCTACCTTGACTTCAGTAAGGCTTTTGACACTGTCTCCCACAACATCCTCATAGGAAAGCTCAGGAAGAGTGGCTTAGATGAGCACACAGTGAGGTGGGTCAAAAACTGGCTGAATGGCAGAGCGCAGAGGGTAGTGATCGGTGGTGCGGAGTCTGGTTGGAGGCCTGTGACCAGCGGTGTTCCCCAGGGGTCAGTGCTGGGTCCAGTCCTGTTCAACGTATTCATCAATGATTTGGATGAAGGGACAGAGTGTACCCTCAGCAAGTTTGCTGATGATACAAAGCTGGGGGGAGCGGCTGACTCACCGGAAGGCTGTGCTGCCATTCAGCGTGACCTGGACAGGCTGGAGAGTTGGGCGGAGAGGAACCTGATGAAGTTCAACAAGGGCAAGTGTAGGGTCTTGCACCTGGGGAGGAACAACCCCATGTGCCGGTACAGGCTGGGGGTTGACTTGCTGGAGAGCAGCTCTGCGGAGAAGGACCTGGGAGTGCTGGTGGACAACAGGCTCACCATGAGCCAGCAGTGTGCCCTTGCGGCCAGGAAGGCCAATGGCATCCTGGGGTGCATTAAGAAGAGTGTGGCCAGCAGGTCGAGGGAGGTGATCCTCCCCCTCTACTCTGCCCTGGTGAGGCCGCATCTGGAGTACTGTGTCCAGTTCTGGGCTCCCCAGTTCAAGAGAGACAGGGAACTACTGGAGAGAGTCCAGCGGAGGGCCACAAAGTTGATTAGGGGAGTGGAGCATCTCTCTTATGAGGAAAGGCTGAGAGAGCTGGGTCTGTTCAGCCTGGAAAAGAGAAGGCTGAGAGGAGATCTGATCAATGCTCACAAATATCTAAAGGGTGGATGTCAAGAGGATGGGGTCAGACTCTTCTCAGTGGTGCCCAGCGACAGGACAAGGGGCAATGGGCACAAACTGGAACACAGGAAGTTCCACCTGAACATGAGGAGGAACTTCTTTACTGTGAGGGTGACAGAGCCCTGGAACAGGCTGCCCAGAGAGGTTGTGGAGTCTCCTTCTCTGGAGATATTCAAAACCCGCCTGGATGCATTCCTGTGCAACCTGCTCTAGGCTAACCTGCTTTAGCAGGGGGGTTGGACTAGATGATCTCTAGAGGTCCCTTCCAACCCCTACCATTCTATGATTCTATGATTCTATGAAATACAAATATTTGCTATATTTTTTAAGGATTACTTATCAAGACTCAGAGATGTTCATCTCTCTTGTCCCAGGGCTGTATCCTAGACTGAATGCAAGTTCTGCACTGCTCCATGCTGAGATATACATAATGCCTGTCAGACTCAGAATAAAGTTTTGGTAGCCTTCTAAGCACCTGTATTACATCATAGATTGACGTCATACCTTGTCCATCATTAAGGTCTCTGGAATAAATTTTAGAATGTTGCTAGACTTTGCTTCATGTCTTTAACTGATAATGTGTTATTTTGCTGGAAGTGTTTCGGTCACATATTTTTTAAGTTGATATTTTTAGGCTAAATTTGTAATCTTCATATAAATACAAAATCTCAATATAAATTCTATTAATTCTTTGTAGTCATGTTACCACTGATATTCAGTCTCTCTCCTGTATTATATATCATCAGTAAAGATCATTCATGTGAGAATCTTTCCAACTTCCACAGCAAAAATTAAGATATTAAGATATATAGTAAAATCTATTCCTGTTGAAAGCCACCAGATACCTCCAGTCAGCAAAACACTATTTATCCTAACAATTAGTTTAGCTGTCTTTTGAACAATGTAAAGCAATTTGTTGACATTTCCCGCACAGAATCTTGCCCTCCATAAAACAACCAACATCTGTTGTCAGGAAAGAAACGGGAAAAAACATTTGTGAGAGTTCCACAATTAGCTATTTATAGTTACTATGGAAACAAAACAGAATCAAATAAGCACCAGAGCTTGTGTAATTATACTTTTGTTCATTTGACAGTGTATTGAACCATAGGCTTTCTGTTAATAGAATTTTCTTTCAAATATTAATATAATTTAGTGTGATGAATTTCACATTCAAGAGTACCCTGTGTGATGATAGTAAGTGGAGAGATAGGAAGGCTTAAACTCTGCTAACCTGTAAACACGAGCAATGTGCAAGGTAGGAAGTTTCACATGTCTAAAAGAACAAATCCCAATGTAGGTTGTAGAACAGAAAATGTTACTGCTCTTCACCAGATGTTCTTTGATACAGAAAAAACCCTTGCTTTTTCAATTCATGAAGATGATCTCACTATCATGAAAAAAGAAAAATGTTTATATGGGCGTTATTGAGCTCCATGGATTAGCTAGATCACAGATAAGCTGAAAGCTTCTCAAACTATGCTAAATCTGAAGAAATCTTTATGAATGGAAGAACTTAATCAATATGCTTTATCTATTTTAGCTTCTTTTTGCTAGTAATACAAACACCGTAAGGGCAATGATATACGAGGGAAAGATTTCAGACAAAACTTTTGTTCCAACACACTGTTTTGCTTGATAACGAATACTAATCTGATCATTGCCAAATCTTATTGCAGATGTTCATGAAATTAACTCCTTAGCTGTGCAAGAAATTGACTGAGAAAATTAACTCAACAGTGTAAGAAATTTATAGCAACGCCAATAGAAAAAATTACTTTCTTCTTCATACATACCTATCTATGCACTTTTAAACAACAAAAAAAGTTGCATTTAGCATGGGTTTTGACAAAAGACAACATATAAAATATACACACATGCAAATAAAAATTGCGTATATGCTATAAAATTTGCTTTGTAGTCCAGTTTTCAAATAATTCTTACTTGCTCAGTCTGTATTCCTTGCTTGTACTGTATTTATATATTATTATATTATATTATATTATATTATATTAATATATAACTTGTACACAGTAATAATGTGTGTGGAGGTAACCAAAGAAAAATTTATCCAATAGCTCCATCACTCTCGCTGATATCACTATTTGTCTCAGATCCCTCTGGACTCTGTTGATTATTTGAAAGGCAGAGTTATTTAATGATATATTTTTGAACAATAGGGCTTCCAAAACTGTGAAGGATACTAGTGAGATTTGTACACAAGAGTCTTCCCTGCAAACTGCAGAAATTGTTGCCTTGTAAGGAACTTAAGGATTATTTGGTTTACTTCTTTGAACAAAGTAAGTTCACTGTTAGAATTTTAGGACTACCATTGCACATCATCCAGAATCTTTATCCATGAAGAAGTTAGATTGTATCATTTCTGGTGTGATTCTTGAAAGATTTCAAACATCACTTTACTGAAATAAGGCCATAAACTGGACCTAAATCTTTTTGTCAATTAGAAATATTTTGTGTTGTAATGTTTTCAGCTATTCTTTAAGAAGGAACTTTGTCATCTACTAACTTCACAAAAAAATTTTTAATATTCTGGTAACAACCATGATCTTAATTTCACCCAACTATATAAAATGTAGCAATGAATATGCTAATATCTTACTTTTCTTTTTAACTTTTTTCCCCATCTGAACATTGTCTGAACAACACATGGATATTTATTTAAGTATAACGAAAGATTGTGGGTTCATTTCCACAATAATCAATGATGAACTCCCATATAGGTCTTGGCAAAGGTAACCTCATAAAGAACCAGGAATACTGGAACTGTTCCAAAAAACTAACATCAATCATAAGCAACTACTACCTATTGAAAAATGTTGGCTCAAGATCTGGACTATGGCTTTAACTTGAAAGTGAACGTGAAGTTATTAATAAAAAGAACATCTTAACATCAGTGTAGAAAAGGTTTTCTTAAATGTGGGAGGAGGGCTCAAAATATCATACTTTCTGAAAATTGTATAATTAATTTATAGTTTAGATTGTGTATTTTAAAAAATTCTAAAATTTTACATTGTCCGTTTGTTCATGTTTTTATAAGGTCAAGATAAGGAAAGAATGTGGCATGGATTTTTATTTTGAGAGGAGGCAGGTGTGTCCAAATACTAAACTTGGAGAGATACTGATGTGTAAGGTAACCTAGAACACATAGTGTTAGTGGTATATACATGAGTTACCAACTAACGAGGAATTCAGTGCTATTCCTCACACAATGTTACTCCCTCTCAGTGATGTGGTCCATATAATTAGTGCATCTCCTCCTTGGGCCTGAACAAGAGTATCCAGCTCATGATCAATGAGGAGAATGCCATTTTGTTTCTTTGTGTTTCAGGATACTTACATTAAAAACCGGTATTAATGCTTAAGGGAAAAAACAGTACATACGTCAGCTTTTTGTGTTACAGTGCAAGTGAAAGTATTGTTTTATGCATAGGATTGATGCACCCAGTCATGTCAAATCACTAAAGATGAACCAAGAGGTAGATTAAAGGGAAGAGGTACCTAGTGATATTTATGAAATACTAAAAAAATGCAGAGAGCACCATTTAGATGTATGAATGCAATTGCAGTATTGTAAACAGTCCTTAGATACAACTAATTTTAAATATATGAATTATTTTGGAAATTATCTCAACGTAAAGTATTCAAATACAAAAATGACATTACTGTCAAATTACTGCAGTTCATGTGTATGGGCAGGTATAAGAGTGTCCCTGACATTCAGCGCAGGTTCCAACATATTACACGTATTTACTGTTCTCACTGTTGTTACCACTCATGGGCATTACCATGGCAGTAACTCCTGGGAATCTGTGTCACAAAGAAGGACAGCCAGCAACAGTTTGCTATCTCATGCATACACTATCCACGAGCCTACTTTCCTGAGACTCATCCTAGTGTCTTAAGTAGCTTCTTATTTTTCTCAGTTTTATCTTTACTCCTTTTCTTGGAGGAGGAGGGTGTTCATCTCACCAGAGACAGAGAAGCACCAGACTGCTGCTGCCACACTGCTTGACTGCTTCTTCCAGAAAGATCACAGTAATAAAACACAATCTAAAGGAAAGACCAAGCTATGGATGAAAACCTGTACCCCCACACATAGAGGATATGAGTTGTAATTGTAATGGTAGCTTTATGGCAAGAAGAAATGGAAGCTCTTGGTTATACTGGAGTCCTGCTTACTTTCACACACAGGAAGATTCTGCCGGCAATCTATTTTGTATTTCAAGTAATCATCAATTCAAAGATTCATTTCAGTCATGTAAAGAGAATTGCAGTGCTGGCAACACCTAACTTTTCTAATTACAAAGGACTTGTAGGTACTAAGATCACAATCAAATTTAAAAAAAATATTTTGACAGCATATACAGTGCACATGTTACTGTGGTATGGTATAACATTTTTAGTGTTACAGCTCTGGAAAGTGTCCTGTCTCCCTTCCATTAATGCAGGGACTCTTTATGGTGGTAAAAACATCATAACTCAGATTGCTTCTTTACCACAACACTTGATTTGGTTCCTCAGCTGGACTTGTGGTAAGTTCTGTATTTATATCAGCTTTTCTGTTAAGAAGGAAATTACTTTATGGGTGACATCGTGGTTCAATTTACATCAACAGTAATACTCCTTTCCCTTCATTGGAGCCAGAATTGTATAATACAAGCTCAAATTAATCTTAAAATTATTACTGTAAGAAATGCAGCTTCCAGAGGCAGAATTTATCTAGTTGCCAAAAGCTTTTAACAACATAACAATGAACAATTTTTCACACTTTCATATAAGTAATGTATCCTTGTCCAGAGAAAAATATTGGACAATGACAGAGAAAAACACTCTCAATTTCCCATGGTGATACCAAAAAAAAAAAAAAGAAAAAACAATAATTTAAAGAATACATTCAGTATAATTGTGTACCATAAATGCTATAACAGTCTAATCAATCTGATTGTTTTTTGTAATGCTATTTCAGAAGAATGCTATTGTTTTATCTATGACATATTTCTACATGTCCTGCTTTTCCGTATTTTAATATGTTGGTTTCATTTTCAGTATGATTAGAACTCCTGAATTTTGTCACTTTAGAAGTATCATAAAATCCTTGTGATGTACTTAGATAAGTTTTCAAAGAACAACAGCTTCTTGAATTTCTGCTTAAATTCTGTTTTGGACTGAAAACATACTTATATATGTTATTATGTTACTAATTGTTGACATCAGTCAAAAATCTATGCTTGAAAAATATTTGTATCATTTTGTTGATGAACTTGCTTTGGAAGTGTTGCTAATGCCTTAATAAATAAATCACTAAATATCAGATTATTTTAATATTTTTCTTTCAAACTAGAACGGGTATGCACAAAAAGGCCTTTGAAGGCCTGAAATTCAATAAAAATAACTCCATTTCTTAGCCTCTCTTTGAGGTTGTTTTCACATTTGTTTCTAATTTTTCTACCATCTTTCTCCTCTAAGTTCTGACAACATCATGTTTGATGAAATTGAGTGAGTCAGTAAGAAAGACTGTATTGAAGACTTCTGTTTATAACTCAACATCTGACTGATTTATAATATTAGAACATCCTTTCAGCTATGCAAGGAAGTATAATGTGTTTGTAGCTGGACTCTTAATTTAGAAAGTTTCTGGTTTTGTTGATAAAAATTATTATTTTTCCAAACACTGTATCATCAGGAAAAGGAAAGAGAAATATTTCCTCATCGTATTACAATTAAAGGCATCCTTCTGCTGCCAACAAAGCTACATGTGTTTGCTTCTAAAGGCACAGTCCTTATGAAAAAATTACAATAAATACATCTTGGTTGGTTTAAACAGCAGATGGCTGACATCTTTTAAACTTTCATTTTTCCAGTAATATTTTACCACCATCTGAAAAGCTTGACTTGTAGCACTTCTTGCGTTTTAGTTGATTTTGAGATAGGAGCCATTCTGGGAAAGAGTAATGACATCTCTGTGAAGGGTAAATGTTTTGCAACAGTTTTCTGCACGTAAAGTCTGAGACAGTGAAAAATAATGGGTAATCTGAAGGGTTTAGCTTTGGTTATGAAGCTCAGTTGGTGAGAGATTGGAGCGAAGAAAAATTACATTGGCAAGAGATTTCTAGAAATGGCAGTGTGCCTCCTTTCCCTTTATTGAAAAATGTAAGAAATTGTTGTAGATGTCCAGTTCTTATTGCTACACTGAGACCTTTGACTTTGGAAATAATTGACATTGTAAACACTCCTTTTTTTCCTCTCTGAGCAATTTAGAAAGTGGGATGTGATGGAAAGTGGAATAGGGATGGAAAAACTGAAAGGTTTCTGGATAAAACAGAAGCATTTGGTCTGAACTCAAAAGCTACTTAGGCACAGATTCCCCAGTGACGGATCAGTCAGTGAGAGTAAAAATTTTATATTTTTTCCTTGTAAATAAATGTGTATGACCGGCCTTCCTGTGAAAGGAAGATAGTCATGATACACATGATTACTTTCTTCTCATGCTTCAAGTCAGGCAGTGTTGTTCTCAAGTGTAGCTCCTCAGCAAGCAGAGCTCATGTGTCACTGCAAAACAGGCAGCAGAGACAAGCTGGGCCAATCTGCCTGTGGAGGCAGGAGAAAGTGCTCCATTGTCTTCATGTCCTCCCACCGCTTGCCTTCTCCTTCCTCTCCACCACACCCAGAATACCTTTCACATTTCTGTAGGCTTTAATCTGTCATGGATTATTCAAATGGACACTGGGGATGCTTGCACAGAGCAGATCATTGGCAAAAGTGGAATAATTTGCTTTAAAGCAGAGTTAGTAAAATATTTTTGTCAAATTAAATTTCATCAAAATGTTGTTTTTTACAAAGCTGAAAAGCTGCCCAGAGATGTATCACCTTAGACAAAGATGAAGCTTTTTAATAAGAAGTGTGTGGAGAGACACACACACACACAGACAATTAAAGGTGCGGGGATAAATGTACCCACATTCTCACCCAAAATGCTCATCCATCAGAATTCTGTTCTTTGAAAATGTTCAGGGATTTTGTTTACCTTCCAACTAGCAATATCAAAAGAAAGAATAAAACAAAACCAAAAAACACAGCAACACAAAATAGAATTAGGATTGCTCAATTTTGGACTGAAAAGAAAAAGGAACATATTTTTAGCAGCTTTCAAAAAATTCTGTAGTAGTTTACATGTAGCAGTATTAAAATAGAATTTTTTAAGCTCAACTATTGCAGCCTTTAAAACTGCAGTTGGAGACAAATCTTAATCATATTATATTTTTACAATAAGCAATACAGGGAAAAATATCCAGGCATTACTTTCCTGTAAATGAAAATTAATAGAAGATTGTGCCTATTTGAAAAATCATGTAAAGGGTAGGATGAAATATTATTGTATTTTAACACAGTGACATGTAGCTCCTTTCTTTTCTGTTTTTTTTTTCCCTGTTTCTTGAGCAGCGCTCTTTATCAAAAGTATATCATGTTATCTGAGATAAAGAACAATTTAGAAAAGAGCTACATATATATATATCTCATAGCCTATATAAGTTATCATCTTTGGGTGAAGGAAAACAAGATCGAAGCACTGCAAAGTGCTTCAGTATCCAAAATAATCATACTGATTCAATGTACAGATGTGCTAGGAACTATGGTAAGTGATCTGAATATACAACTCAGTCAGCAAAGGAAGAAAGATCTTGAAGCTGAACATTTTCACTGCTCATTTTTCTGCTACTCTGAGATGTATAGTGACTTTTTTAATGAAAATCAATTGACTTTAAAGGACATTGGATAAAGGAGAGCAATATAGTGCACTAATCTCTGAGATAACACAACATTTTGCAGAAGCTTTTGGGAAAAGCAGTCAGCCATATTGATTTGGAAGGCAAAGAATGGAACTCCCCAAGAGAAGAAAAGGATAAAGAAATTTTACATGGCTCTCGGAGACCAAGATAGTATCTGGGTTGCCCTATACATGTGCATAGTCATGCATATATACCCTTTTTCCAGTCAGAATTCCAGGTAGCTCCTAATGTTTAGTTAAAACAGAGATAAATACTCTTTCATCATTTGGTTTGGGTTTGTGCTATTTTGTGTAAAGTTGACTTGCCTCTCTTCTTGTCAGAAATTAAGAGAATGAAATAGCAATGATTGTAGAAGCCCTCTAGACGTACATCCTGACTGAGACTTGGCGGAGTGGGAAGTATGACAGCTACAAGGAGATCTCAACAAAGGTCTGTCTTCATATCAGGTGGGCTGTACCAATGTGAATTGGCCATCACAGTGATGGAGAAATGAAACAAAGTGGGACACAGCCTCTCTCTTTCCGTGGCATACAGAGCATATTCCACTTTGGGAGGTCCTACCTGGAACCCCAGAGGACCCCTTCTCCCTTTTTTTTTCTTCAACAGATGTATACTACTCCAGATGCAGACTCACAGATGCCTAATTGGGGGGAAGGATCTATGAACATGCTGGCTCCTCCACCACCAATACAGCCCGCAGTGCTGAGGCCGCCTTTGCCGCAGGGCTCACTGCTAGTTCACATTAAACTTAATTAATGTCTGGGTGCCCTGAAGCTTTCCTGCAGAGTGATTTCCAAGTAGTTGCCCCCACCTTGTGTTGCTCCATGCCGTTATTCCATTCCAGCTGCAAGGTTTTGCATTTTGCTTTGTTGAACTTCCCGAGGTTTTCTCCTGCTCATTTCCCCAATGTCAAGTGCCACCTTCCAGCCCTGCCCTCCAGAAGATCAACAGCTCCCGAAATAGAGATGGAGTTAAGAAGTCTTCAAGCCTGATAGGGATGTGCTTTCCAGACCAGGGCCTGAGTTTGAAGGCTATGTGCTTATGCTGTGGTAAACACTGCAGGTAGACATTGTCTTTTTATTAGCTGTTAAACTTTAAGTCTGTCTTTCCAAAGCAAATCATAAAATGATTCTCTCTTTGCCCACACAGAGCATCTCTCAGTGCAACACCTTCTGATTTTCCTTCTCACTTTGAGAAGTGTCCATAGGTCATGTGAAAGAAGGATATGAGAAAAAGCAAGAGGCAGAGTTATAACAGTCCTGTTCCGAACATAGCATTTATTTTACTTTTTAGAAACTGCTGAATTACAGATATGAGTATATTATGTGTACAGCCTTGTCGATACACAGAGTACAATGTGGATTCTACAAACAGATGAAAGGCCATCTGTGGGTACCTCTCACCTGATATCTTTCTACAGGACTCTAGGAAAATGCATTTTGTCCTGCAAAATGTAGCCTTACAGGTGCAGCACTGGGATGTACTTGCCTTCATAGCCATAGAACCAAACTTTTATCTCTGGGGTCAATGAGCAGTAAAAAAAGGTTTGAATTCATTGCACTGCTGCCTGTGCATGCAACTGTGAGAACATAAGAGAATGAGCATGTGAAAAACATTTTCATTTCTTCTTATTTAAGATCAGAACTTTCTCTATTTCTGTCTCTTATAAGAAGACACTGGATAGAAATTCATAAAGCAAATGATCTCCATAGCAAGAGTAAATGAATCATAAAGATATAATTGGTCTTTAGCCACTTTTTCATACTAAGGTAGTATTCTTATAAATGTTGGGTTTAAAGTGTGGGAAATAATGGAGAATTTTTTTATTAAGTGGCTGGCGTTATTCAACAAAAATACACAAATTAAAAAGACAAAAACAGAAATAATATGAAGACTTGACAAATATAATACAAAGGAATATTTTGATTTAGGACTTTAAAAATAAACTACATTTAGTATTCAGAATTTATTAAAATGATAAATAATGACATGCAACTGCTATTGTAATTGCTTTACTAATCGTAGGGCCATTATGCAAAGTTCTTTAACATGAACATCATTTGCATGTGTGCTATTGCTAATTAGTTTGAAGCTTTGTGCTAGCAGAACGATCGCACACTAGGAGCATACACTTAGAGTATTTGTTATAAGGAATTTATTCAAGTGTAGTCTTCTGCATTTGGTTATGATGGAAGACTTGGTAACTTTTTTGAACAGTTAATGCTGTCATTTTCCTTTCCCAACTATGATAAAAGAGAGCAACACGTTCTCTTTAGTGACTAATGTAAAGTGATGACAACAGCCATTTATGTAGCTAGGAGAAAATAACCCATAGTACTTTGTGAAAATGATGTTAAGCAAACAAATATTAAGACAGTGACAGCTACAGGCTGTTGAAATTAATATAAATAATATCCTTGTTTTCTCCTAGCAATTAAGAAAAAAAATAATTAAACAGGGGAAGTTGGATTACACAAAAGGTCCTTTTGAACCTTTGGTTCTAGGGAAGGACACCATCACCAGGAGGGTGAAGTTTGGTCGATATAGTCAAGACCCTTCTCCAGATGTAGGTTACATCCAGAGAACTACTTGAAAACATTAAGAAGATATACAAAAACATCATGCTGCCATTAAAGCGTTTTCCAATCTACTTTCAGTTTGGCAGAAAGTGGGTTAACATAAAATTAAATATACATGCTTACTACTGCTTTGAATAAGGAATTTGTTTTTGCATTGAGTATTTTAATAACTTTCATGAAGTAAACACTGCAAAGAACATTATAGCAAACTCATTCATTTTAATTAGTCATGTTATAAATTATCTGAGTGACACTGCTTAGCTGCCTAGCAGTAAGTAAAATGCTATTTCTGTATTCACATGTAAATAACTGCAGGTGACAATTAAGAAAATGTTGATAAAGGAATATATAATTACCACTATTGACATTACACGTTAAAAACAATTGAGCACTGAGTTATACTTGCTAAAATAGAAAGCTCCTTTGAAGACAACCCCCAAAAGATTCTTTTCATATGTTTGTTTTAATCCAGTTGATTATTTTATGCTTAACGAATGCACAATACAAACCAGTATAGAAGACAAAGCAATAAGGAACAAAGAAAAATATTTTCATTTTTCTGATGATTGCATGGAATGAGATCTAAATTACTGTAATACGATTTTAAGTAGTCTGTCTTTGATACAGGATGAGGATGAGAGGCAACAGCCTTTTATTTAAGTTTTGCTTTTCTGTTCACATATTTTATTTGGCAATTGTAGAAGCTTGTGAGCAGATATGGACCAAAGATCAGTAACCATGAAATATTTTCTTAATTCACTTTGCAGTGAAAAACTGTTTAGATTTAAAAATGTGTGTGTTAATAACGTAAAAATATTTAAACATATTTTAAGACATAGTTTAATTTGTTTTGTTGTTTTGCAGTTTCTTTAAACCTTATTTTAAGAAATGTAAACCGATTTTTTTAAATAGTCTAATATTCATGCAACTGTCTTTTTTTATGCTTCAATAATATCAAATCAGAAAATAGTAGATTGTAATTGTCAGCAAATTGAAGGATTTTGTACATCCCTAGTTATATATTAACAACCCTAAACTTTTACTGATGCTTAGGTAAAGACATGGGATTGCCTGCGTCGGTGTCACAACAGTGACATTTATTAAAAAGAGTCATCATGTGTTGGCAATATATTGACGAATGTTATCAAATATTAAATAATTATTTTCCTCATGCATTTGCTGGGAAAAAAATACCAGTAATAATGTCAAATGGTTTTGGTGGGGTTTTAGTTGTAATATAAGTTGTTTAATTTCCATCGGTCACATAATTCACATGGTAATTAATTCTAAGTCATGGGATGAATCAACCCTATGTGCTCTGAAAAGAAAAATGTACATTTCTGCATGTCCTACCTCCAGTGGCCTTTTCTCATTCTTTCTGTAGTGTGTCCATATGAGAAACACATGCTATCTACTAGTTTTCACCTCTGCTCCCTCCCCTAAACAATAAAAATAAGATGAAGCCATGTTTCTTTCCAAGGCATGCTAAGCCCATCTGCATCTGGGACGTCCTAATTGCTTCTCACCATACCAATAATGCCATCATGATCCACGTGTTAGTTATACTCCAACACTTCTGCCCCTAACTCCTGCCGTATTTTCCCCATCATATCAAGTCGCAAAAATACACCAAGATATTTCTCTTGATGCACAGCAAGGATAGGTTCAACCGTGTTGTAGATGGAGCACTGTGTATCACTAACACATTTCACTCATCTCTTAGCATATAGTGTGCTGAACTAGTATTGTTAGTATGGGTCCACTCTCGATTATGGGTCATAAAGCTATGCCCAGTCACCACATTAAACCTAATCTATAAATATTCCTGAATACTTAGGTTGTTCTGTCTGAAATATTTTTAGAAATACACTAATTCAGTCATTTTCAAATTGCCCTATGTTTATTTAGTTGCCCTTAAAATCTGACATAAATTTGCCATTACTGATAGAGTAGTGTAGAGGAAGAAAATCTGTGCATAGCGTTCCAAATGGAAGCACTTCAAGTAGAAAGATACGAGAGCCGCTGGAAGCACTTGCAGCAGTGACTGATCTGGTTATAGATTTATCTCCTTTGTGCAAGCCAAGACTGCTGTCAGCAATAGCTTGTCTCTTTTCTGGCTGATTTCAAAAGCATCACACAGCAAATTAGGTAAAATGAAGGTGGTGCTTCTGTCTAATCACCACACCACGCATGATACAGAACTTTGTGTGGTCTGGCAAACGAATGCAAAGCAATGAACTTGCAGGTAAAATTCAAGAGTGCAAAATGACTTCTGGCTGGGGAGCAGCATTAGAATTTACAGTATCGGTTGAGACAAAACCTGGTTGCCTACGGCCTCTGGAAACAGGGGAGGGAGTAGTTCAGGTAGGGTTACAGCACTCCCCAGAGAAGTGAGTGGTGACCGAGTAAAAAGAAATGCAGGAAGGATAGTCTCAAATCTGCTTTTGAAAGCAGAGAGATAATGACAATTTCCTGGTGGATCATTAAGCTCCTAATTCAGATATCAATTGCAGTGACAGAAGACTTTTATTAGCCTTATCTTAATATTAGCTTTACCTTACTTTTCAACATATAAAAGCCAAGTTTGTTGGAACACTTTGTCTGAAAATTATTTATCATCTTATCTGTTCCTTCAGATTCCTTCATGTCAGTAGAATGCAAAAGCTTTGAGTGTGGGCATGAATAACAAAGTAAATAAGTAAGTTCATTGGTAATGCTCATTTGCCACCTTACCTCTTTGCTAACAAATGGTACAAACAGTAATACCAAGACATATATTGCAGCAGTACACTACCAAACTTCATGGTGGATTCAAATAAAATGGAAAAGAAAATCAGAGTAAATTCTACTTGCAAACTTTCTGTGGAAAACAGATGAGATGTCATCCTAAAAAGTATTATTTCCATGTTCTTCCTTTTCTACAGAGACAGAAAGGGATCATTAGGAATATATATAACCCAGCAAGCAAGGGATTGTTAGACACCTCTGCAAATAGTGCATAATAAATCAGTGAACAAAATACATGTAGACTCCACCGTTCAAAATATTTAAAAGAAAATATCCCTACCCGTACTATGACAGATGTAACTGGGTGGTCTAGCTTAAAAAATCATCCCAAACAAATGAAAAAGGTTCTTTCTAGCAGCAGAGTCCTCTCATTATTTCAGAACTCAGGTGTGAGGCCTGAAGCAGCAGCAGTAGGGTTATTATCCTCTGTAAGATTCAGTCTCCTGTGACAATTTTTTGACAAACTCTAACTGGATAACGAGGTGTGCACGGCTCTGACACAGGAGGATGATAATGCACTTGAGATTGCCTTTTGAGTAATTATGTGATCCCAATTAAAACATTCTAGTTTGGAATGTCTTAAAAGGCAGGTCAAAATCTGGTATTCATTGTCCATCTTTCTCTAGGAGTCGAAGTCCTGCTCAGTACACTGCTTAATTGCCATGAAAGTAATTATTAGAACCTCGTTGTAAGGCTTCATTACTGAGCTTCCTTTGCACCACTTGCAGCTTAGGTTGCTCTCCTGTTTTTCTTGCACTTAAATGCATGAGATTCCAGTAATAAATGTCATTTAGGATGTCTATAAAGGTACTGTCACCCTAGAGATAACTTCAATCCTAATTAAGCATTTGCTGCATTTCTAGGAAAAAAAGGTTGCTATTTATGCTTGTTCTCTTAATATCTTATGAGTCTGGACTCTATACAGTCAAATACACCTTCTGATCATAACCAGAATGTGGACGCACTTTGGGAAAAGATATCCTTTGGTTAAAAAGGAATTGCTTTGCTAGTGTTGTCTCAGAAGAGTTTTTGCACTGGTATTCCAGAAGTAATCTTTCAAAGAAGCACGTTTCATCATGTAGGCATTTTTTATTACTTTTCTGCACAAAGTACATCATAGATTATTTGTCCTAAAGGACTGCAACTGGCAGTAAAGAGACTGTTTCATTTACTTTAAAGAAAAGGATTAGCATTCAGAGTATCATGGGATCTTGGATGGTCTCTTTTTAGTGAGACAGCAAATTACTTGTATTTGAATATATGCAAAACTGCTATATAATTATTGTGATCAGTGAAAAATAACCAATTCAGGTCTACAAGAAATTTAGGCCAGAAATGGTCAGTTAATTTGGTTTTGTAATTAACTGTATCCTCCTACGGTCATCTCTTCTTGCTTCTACAGCCCAAAGATATCCTTGTATTTAGCATCAGTTATACAGTTTGTCATCCAAGTAGAAAAAATCAGTCCATCTAACAGCAGTTCGTTTTCAGTTCGATGTCAGAGAACAAGATGGCACCTAGCTATTCTATAACAAATTGGATGCCACTCTTACTAGCCACACAGTGTGAAATTGGTCAAGGTCCACAGTTATTACTTCACTTAAACGATGTCTTTCCATAATTTGAATTCAAAATATTAAAAGCTTCAGCAGCCTGTCTGTATACATGACGGTGAACAATGTTTGCTTCTTAGAAAATTCTCAAACCATACCCAAGCCAACATGAGAGAAATGTGAAAAGGTCACTGACAAAAAACTATGAGTGGCAATCAAAAAGTATTTATTAAAAATTGCATCAAATAACAACTTAATGAGCTTTGAAACCGATTCCTTCTCAAACACAAAATGTTGCAAAATTATTTGTTCACTGTAGGAAGCTGCTGGGAAACAGTATTTGCCTTTTTGGCTGAGATGGCCAATACCTTCTTCTGGAAAGAAGGGATGCTGACCCATTTTGTCAATAACATTGTAAAACTGACTTTAAAAATACTAACTTCTCATAAAATAAATTTCAGTAACTTCTTTTGTGTATGTATATATAATGCCACATTACAAAAATAATTTGGCAATACACTATACTGTTTAAGCAATAACTATGAATGTACAACAGTTCACACTCCTTAAAAAGCTTTCATAATCCCAAGTATCCCGTTAGACCAAACAAAAGAATCACAATAGTATTTAACCAAAAGATTTTCTGAGTATGCATATTTGGGCTGCAAACTGGAAGCTTATGTCAAACTCAGAGACAGTGAGGGGAATGGGCTCCAGGGGCTTGGGATATGGCTTGCCACAACCCTTGATATGAATTGCTACCATTAATTTTATAACTCACCTGTGAGTTGAAATCCAGAGGTGAAGCCAAGGGCATCCTCTAACTTCAAAGATGTTAACAGTTGGAAAGCCAAGTTTGGTAAGCTATTGTTGTATCCTTAAATAAATTTTCAATTCTATTAAAAATAAATAAAATCCATCTTTTTTGGAGTGTGCCCTATGTGTGCAGCTGGAATTTTGTGAGGGAAAGAGTATGGTGTAACATTTGAGTTGATACAAGATTGGCCTTTCCCCAAGAGAAAATTATAGATTTTTCTACCAATCACAATGTAACACACAGTTTGCCAGGCTTAAAGTGCTTAGCAATATTCTTGGCAAAGGCTGATATATAATCATCTGTCAATTACACTAGTGCTGTGTGTGGGAAAAAGAATTCATTTTGACTACATTAAAATCCGAGCTCCTTAATCCAGGCTTTGATATCTTTGTTCTAAAGGAATACGTTTTTCTATGCAACATAAGATAGAGATTTCAAGCTTTTCAGATTATTCCCACCAAGCATTACCTAGAGTAAAACTGAGCAGTGAGGGGAATATTTTGGCATTCAAGTTACAATAAAGCAAACTACTAGAAGCATAGTATGAATTTTCTTTCAACACAAAAATGTATCAGTTTTAGTCCTAGCCTGGCCCAAAGAAGGAGATCCAAGATCATCCAAAGCTTAAGGGAAAAAAGCTGCTGTTCGCTGTATCACTTCACAGGCAGTGAACATACAACAAAGTTTTATATTGTAACAATAAAACACATTTGTGCCAGAAACAGAGCTTTGGTCCTCTTAGAATTAAATAATGCTTCTTTAATGTAATTTATGTCCCTTGGTAGCTGTGGAAAGCTTTATGTTTTTCTGACTTTGTGCCTACATATGTCAGCATTCCTCTGTATTCATCTCTAATAAACTAAACTTGTTTCTACTTTATGACTGAGCATCAAGCAGTTAAAGAGCTTGTGAATCAGTCATGGTAGTTGCTTCTGATCCAAATTTCTGCTCTGAAAAATATTAATTAATATGTCCTCAATATAATGTCATTAAGGAATTCTGAACTCGCCTGAGCTTCTCTTTTTTTTCAAGATTTAGATTTGCCTCTTATAACATACCAATCCTTGGGATTATGAATTTGATTTCTTTATGGTTGTTGTCTCTGTTGTGATGTATTTCTCCTTTTTTCCTTGAGAATCGTGAGGCATCATGAGTCCACGGTGAGAGTCAACTAATTCATTTAAGTGATCAGAGTTCAACTGAAAAGGTCTTGCTGTCCACCCCTTCTTTAATAAAAACCCAGTAACTTCAAGCACTGTCAGACACTTTGTGCTTAGCTGCATTCTTCATCTGGTGGCTGCCTGAGTATGTCAAGTCCTCTCTTACTACCAAATCATGTATTTTTTAATTGCTGGGAAATACAATCTTCATCTGTAAGATTTCTCCCTCTATATGATCCTCCATTTTAGCATAAACACACATCTTTCTTCTGTTGTACAAATATAATGAGAATTCAGTGTAGCTTCTGGGGTTTTTTTTTGGCACACACATACAGAAAAATCAATACATAATTAGGATATCAAAAGATTTTAAGTAAAATTTAAATGGAAACCTCAAAAAAAAAAGCCTAAGTCAGAGGAGAAATTTTCTTGCATAGTCAGGACACTGAAATAGTATATTTAAAAACTCTATTTCATTTTGATCTTGCAGACTTAATAGCCTTTGCATAAATACTACTTTANTTTTTTTTTTGGCACACACATACAGAAAAATCAATACCTAATTAGGATATCAAAAGATTTTAAGTAAAATTTAAATGGAAACCTCAAAAAAAAGCCTAAATCAGAGGAGAAAATTTCTTGCATAGTCAGTACACTGAAATAGTATCTTTAAAAACTCTATTTCATTTTGATCTTGCAGACTTAATAGCCTTTGCATAAATACTACTTTAAATCCTAGAATTTTATTTGCTTGAACAGTATTCCATATAGTGGTGAGGTCCCCAGACTATTTACATGTTGTATGAAATAGAATCTCTCATTTTAAATGTGCTACATTTTGATTTTGAATGGTCTGTTCTCATTCAGGTGCTGAAAAGGGTTAATGGAATTTTGTCTGTATTATTCATGATTTTATATGTCACACCATGTAAAGGTTTGCCTTTCTTCCCGGAGTAAATAGGATTAGTCTGCAAAATCTCATAAAATAGAAGCTTCTGCTGCTTTTGCTTCAAGACATATTTTTTCAGTACTTTCCTGAACTTTACAAATCTATTTCTGAGATTAACTAAAACCAAAAAAATTTTGAAATAAATGTATTTTAGAAGAGGCCTTTCTACTAGCTGTACAATATTCCTGAGTATTGTTAGTTTAAGGTGGGTTATTTTGGAAAATTTTTCTAGTAATAATTTTAAACCAGAACTTCAACGGGAAATCCTGCTTGACCAACTTGATAGCCTTCTATGAGGGCATGACTGGCTGGGTAGATGAGGGGAGAGCAGTGGATTTTGTCTACCTCAACTTCAGCAAGGCTTTTGACACTGTCTCCCACAACCTC
>VZSC01000029.1:1746-12543 GCA_013398225.1 Steatornis caripensis | reverse complement strand
GGGGTTGGACTAGATGATCTCTAGAGGTCCCTTCCAACCCCTACCATTCTATGATTCTATGATTCTATGATTCTTCAAATGTGCATTTTGGCTATCTCCCAAGAATAACTCCATAATAATAGACAATAAACAGGCAACATTGAAGTACCAATAAAAGGAAAGAAATAATACATTAAGCAATCCCTCTCTCCACACACATGAGCACAAGCACACACAACCTGCACTGAAAATATTGGGTTTTGCCTTACAAGAAAGCCCCTATGAACTCTCCAGGACAATTTCCTGGATGAGTGTCTGAATATATTTTCCCTAGGCACTTTGTTAAAATATAATAAAAACAATCATTATTTTGATTTGAGTAACTCAAAAAAGCTGTTTATTGTTTAATATTCTGTCATCGCTAATTTTATCCTTCAGCTAATTTTCTGCCATACGGTTACATAAGAAAAATACTTGTATTAAGTCATCTTTTTAAAATTGATTTAATTTTCCTAGCTGAAACAGACCATCTGCATGAATATGCTGAGAAAATGAAAACTTCACATGTTTAATTTTATAAATCAGAATTATTCAAATGATTAACCTTTGTTGAGTTTAAATAACAAGCTGATTTGATATGTCCTTAATCAATTTTCATAACTGTTGTCTCAGGAACGTAACTGAGATACAGACTGCCCAACTGTACACAGAACTAAGTATAGGAAGCCTTGCCAGAGGGAGAGAGAGATGGAGAGATCCCTCCACTATTTCTCGTTGCACAAGATTTTATTTTACCAAGGCGGGTGGTTGCCAGGAAACAGTAAATACAACTGAATAAACGGATTCATTTGACGTGAATCCCATGAGCGGATGAGGGAGCAGAACATCATGCAATGACTAAACTTAGAATCAGTTTGAGAAATCCACATTTGTTCAGGTGATTATTGAGCAAGCTACATACAATGATTTATTTTAACATCCTTTCCTACCCTGTGTCTGTCCCCTGCAGAAAAAGGAATATGAGTGTAGCACTGGCAGTCCACGGACTTTGAGAGCAGCTTTGCTGGGGTGACACCTGGCACCCGAAAAGGACCTCTGATGCTCTCACGTGCTGGTGGGGACCCTGGGGGAGAGGAGCAGCCCCGGCTCCACTCCCACCTCTCTGACTCCTCTGCTTCCTTCCCTGCTTTTACCTCCCCCCTCATCTCTCCCTCCTCCCCTCCCGCTTAAAACCATGGAATTAAGATCATATTTGCTTCCAGCTCTGCTTACACAACATTCATTTCCCATGCATGTATTTCATCCAGACTGAAATCTGCTGGATGCAAAACCCATATTCTTCTTGGTATTTGGGGTTTTTTTGTCTGGTACAATCAGGCCTTATTCTTGTTTGTTTCCATGCATCATTACTGCAATAAACATAAATAATAACAGTATGCACAAATTATCCATGATTAACTGTTTCTGGGGGGAGATTATCAGTTCTCTGGGATACACCCCTCCTGTAAGAAATCTGTAATCTTATAGCAATGTTAAATCATTGAAATGATTCAGAAATGTTAAAACGGGAAAACTTCAGCAAGGGAAGCTGAAATCTGCAACTCCCTAATAACTATTCTGACATTTTTATATAAAGATATTTTTCAAAATACAGTTTAATTGACAAATTTTGTTACAAAACTTGCAGATATCATACTCTGGTAATTATATGTACAATTAATTTGGAAGTGTGCTGGAGAACAGAATTAGTGCAATTAATTTCACAGTAAAAACAGGTATCTGGAAAGGCATATAATTTAAGACCACTTTCAAAAATAACCCACTTTCTTTTTTATCTATTAATTTTTCAAGATGATAACTGGTGAGAAATTCTTATGCCATGGTTCGTATTTCTGATTTGTCTTTGCTGTAATGTTGTAGACACATAATATTCTAGAAAAGATGTTTTGAGTTGGGTAAAAGGATGCGTATATTCAAGCAGCTAAATTTACAACTATTGCTGCTCCCAGAGTTACCATATTTTATTCAAAGACTCTCAAAAGTTTAGTCAGTAACTCTGACCTAAGTAGGGGTAATAATCTTTATCTGTTCAACACATACCTGTAATTTACACAGATTTGAGGACAGTAGGGGCTTCTTGACCTTGAATTATTTAATCCCAGAAATATCAGGTTTAAGGACTAGTAAAAGAGAGTATTTTTCTCCAGTTCAAAAGAAAAGCTATATTACACATATATGAAACCAAGTTTTTCAGAGAAATTGGAAATTCAAAAGTATAAATATATTTTACACTGTGTAAACAACATCTACATCAGTTTTAGCATTAATACATGCCCTGTTTTACCATGCAGATTTTGGAGACTTTAAGACTTGAAAAGGAAGATCAAAGTGTAAACTCCAGTCAGTACTTACACAGGCCCCATGAGAAAATGGAGAAAAAAGCGTAACTTCTCATGAAGCCTGGATAAGAACTAGCTCGATGTCTTTCGTGGTTTATGGATCTGGAAAAGATACCATTTCCTGGAAATGGTACCTGCCTTATTGCCACAGGGGTATGTGCTGTGGAAATCTGGCATACACTTACTCTGAGTAAAGTGGATGTCCACCAAAAGAAAGACATGTAATAGATGTGCGACTTACCTCAAGTGACTTTGCTCATATTAATGCGTATGCTGTCAGGTGCACAATGACCAGAAATCAAAATTTCCTGAATTGCAACCCTGTATTACTTTTCTCAAATCACATTGCCATAAGAATTTACAACCTTTACAGTAAGATTTGCCACAGTGAACTACTATCAAGGTAGGTTACACTTCAAGCCTAACAATTTTGGCAATATCCTTTCAGTACGTTTCTTTTTCAAGGGATCAGTGTGAGCAACTGCCACTTCTTATCATATCAGAACATTTTCTGATCTTACTATTGCAACCATCTCCTTCATTGTATTACCTACCAAAAATGTGGTGACAAGGCACAGCCGCCAGGAAACCATGTCCTCTAGAAATATCTGACTTTAGCTAAGTACTAATTCATACTATATCTGTACTATATGTGTATCGTATAAATTATATGTACCAATGCATATTCAACAGACAAAACTATTATTTATAAAATGCAAACAACCATGGAAAGTTTGTTAAAGTTTCATGATGTATACACATAGTTGCACAAAATATATCTTTATGGTGTTTTGGTTTTGGTTTTATTGCTTTTCTTGTTCTTATTTTTATGAATTATTACTTTGGATTAAATAAAACCACTGAGTAGATTGCCCTGGAATGATGAAGACAAGAACCTAAAAATAATGCTTGCCCTGTTTCAGTACCTTTGATGTTCTCTTCTGTTTCTCATTGTACTCATCATGCTTTTCAGAATGCCATCCATATTATATTTCATTTATAAATTAATTTTTAATATTTACATATGAAAATATTTTTATAAGATGTCAGTGTTATTATCGCCATTTTGTTGATTGATAGGAAAAATTAAGCAAAGGAAGACAAACTGATCTATTAATGGTCATACAATGTCAAGCATGACATTTGTCATGCCAGAGGTTTGCCTTTAAGTCTTCTGCATGTGACAAGGTGCTGCCCTCCTCTCTAGCTGTCCTCACGGGGCTCAGCATCTTTTCTAGACTGTCCAGTAGAGTCATTCCTTAAAAAAATATTTAGGATAAGAATAATGCATAACATCCTTGTCTAAGTAAATTCCATGNTCTGCATGTGACAAGGTGCTGCCCTCCTCTCTAGCTGTCCTCACGGGGCTCAGCATCTTTTCTAGACTGTCCAGTAGAGTCATTCCTTAAAAAAATATTTAGGATAAGAATAATGCATAAAATCCTTGTCTAAGTAAATTCCATGGGAATTTTACTGATGACTCTGATGTCTTTTTTTTTTTTAAAAAATCTGTTTATAAAGTCCAGATGCCTTCTAAAAACAATGTTTAATAGCTATTAGGAACAGAGAAGATGTTTCCTTCTAGAGAAGCTAAATCATCCACATTCGTGTGTGTTTCCTTGTTCACTCAAGAGGCTTGATGATGACTTTATATTTAGGCATTGGGCAGCTAGAATTACTTTCATTCCCTGCTTCCTGATATTACTCTTTTCTTAGTATATGTCATGAGAACAAGGCTGTGCATTCTTTCACTCATTCTCTTGTCCCTGCAATATAAGAAATGTGGTGTCACGACTGTGCAAAACAATTTAATCAGTCTGCCTGTACTGGAAAAGCCTGGATAGATTTGACTTCAATAATCCAGAGATGTGAGTGTGCTAAAGCAAAGCAGATGTGGGATGGTAGACATGTGTTGGAGGGAATGTGAAGGGAGTGAAGCAGAGTGAACAGGGAGCCCCATTTACTCTGGTACTTTCTTCTAGATGCTAATTCCAAGGACACAAGTGTCAATAGCATTCTTAGTCTGTTTAAGCCAAAAATCTATTACCTGCTGCCCTGCTAGATCGACTTAGAGTCAAGACATTCTGTTCCTATAGTTATTCCCATTTGTAATTAAAAACAGAGTGATATCTATATAAACAGCCAGACATTACAGAATACTTGATGGTGGTAGGTTCATTTACTACTGCTATAACCTAAGGCTTATTTTGCAAAATAAAAATAAAAAATTTAGCGTTTGTAATTGTGTTACTAAAAAAATGTATTTTTTCAAAACACACTTTGAGAAGAAGATACTTCTACTTGAGAAGAAACTAAACACAGCCACATACTAACTTAATAAAGGAATCAGTACTTTTTCCAACTCCCCTTTAAAAATTTCTGGATTTCTTTGCGTTTTGGAAAATGTTTGTTACATCAGGAGTGTCTCTAGTTCAGGACTGACAAGCTTGTTTCAGTTAAGTGTGTTCAGTGTACTCAGTTCAGTGTACTAATATAAAGAAGAAGAGGAAGGTCCGTCTACGTACTTTCCAAGTTCATGTACTTTTTCTGTAGTTAAACTATGTCATGTGCTCTTACTTCAAAGATTTTTATAGAAAAGCCAGATAATGTCATCCTCTACTGAAATTTGGCACAAACATCCAATGTTTCTGACAGCACATGCTGACCTTGCATGTTAGTTTTACTATTTGTGATATAGTATATTATCAATGGCTGTAGCATGGTTCTAAAGCAATTTAAACTACAGACTGATTTTAATTAATGAGGGGAAAACCCCCAAACGATCTTTCTCAACATTTTTTTTATGAAATGATCAATTTCTGTCTCAGTAATAAGGGATAGGAAATTAAACAAATTTGATTATTGAAAATATTTATGGAAAATTAAGTAGTAAAATTTACTCCTCTTAAATGAACACTTGACACAAAATAAAAGGTGTCTGGACTAAATATAAATACTCAGATAAATATATTAACATATATTTCAAAACATATGTAAAAGCAGCAGTAAATGCATAAACTTAGCTTTCTAGACATGTACCTGGTAAGGAAACAGGTGTCCATTTATGACCAACTTTCCTCTTTATTATGGGCTTAAAATGCATATGATACTGTAGTGTCACGTGCAGTGAAAGCAGAGAAAGTATAAACCAGGAAGACTTTTTTTTTTCTTCTGAACTCTGCTGAGAATTTATTTGGGAAAGGAAATTGCAAGCTGCCCTTTTGCAGTGCCATACTACTAGCTTGACACAATATAGGTTCAATTCATGGTCTCACTGGCATAAATGTTTGTCTCACCCATTGAAACTGGTATTGGAAAAACTCAAGTAAAAAGCATGGTGATACAAATCTGGGAAGTGATATTGGTATTGTTGTTATCAATATGATGTGAAATAAGGAATAAAAAGACAATTTTTTTTTTAATCAGTTGAGTTTAAAGTATTGGTTTGTGCAGTGGGTTGATCCCAGCCAGCAGATAATCATTCACACAGCTGCACACTCACTCCTCCTCCATGGTGTGATGAGGGAGAAAATAGAAGACAAAAGATAAGTAAAGTTGTGAGTCGAGATAAAGACAGTTTAACAAGTCAAGGAAAGGGAAAAACTCATAAGCAACACAAACTGCAAAAGCTGAGAGCCACCACTAACAATCTCTGGAATTGAATGTACAGCAAGAAAGGGAGTGAGCAATGGATGGGGTGAAGGAGCAATAGTCAATAGCGGGACTAGCAATGGAAAGTAACAGCCTACCAAGTAACAGCTAAACAGATGCAACAGCTATAAATTCTGTCTGCCACACTTTGATCAGGTCTGTCATTATCTTCAACCCCTTGAGCCCCACTTAGCGTGCCAAAAAGAACTTTGGTGGGTTGACCCTAACCAGCAGCCAAGAACCCACACAACTGCTCACTCACTCTTCGCTCCAGCAGGACAGAGGAGAGAATAGGAAGAAAAAAACTCTGAAAAGTTGTGGGACAAGACAAGACAGTTTGACAAGTGAAGGAAAGAGAAAAAAACATAAGCAACACAAAGGAAGTAATAACTTTGCAGTGCCCAACCAGTTCTAAGGAAAGGCCAACTTGGAAGCCAAAATGAAAATCCCTTCCTTATCCTCTAACTCCGTATTTGCTGTTGAGCATGACATTAAATGACATTGAATATCTCTTTGACCAGTCTGGGTAGCTATTCGGGCTGTGTCCCTTCCCAACTTCTTATCCACTCCCAGTCTGCCTACTCACTTGTGGGGAAGAGAACAGGGTGCTAAAAAGAGAAAGCCTTGATGCTGTGCAAGAACAGTTCAGTGAGAGCCAAAACATTTGTCACTGATACCGTTTTACTTACAAATCCAAAACATAGTACCATACAGGTTGCTATGAGGAAAGTTGACTCCATCTCAACCAGAGCAAGTACAACTTGCTACAGATAATGCTTAATCCCTTATATTGCTAAATAGCAAAAAGACTTGCAATTAGCAAAAGTGAGCTGTTATATATGTCCATCAATGCAACAGGGTTTGTAAGCAAAGAGGGCCAAAACAAGACCTTCCTAGTCCTGGACAAGTCCCAGGAGGTTCTTACACAAGCCCTGAAGGCCCCATCACTTGCAAAGCATGAAGTTCAAAAGAAGCACTGTCCCACATGGCAGCTGCTTGGATGACTGCAACGTTACCTGACCAAATCTCACACACATTCTGCTGCATAAATATCTGACTTGAAACAAAGGCTAGATTCTGGACTTTCTTGAATTTGAGAGAATTATAACAGTCTGTTTAAATGGGAAATACAGTGCTAACATCACCTGACTTTAAGTGCCATCTTAAAGCTAGCCTATCAAGGACCCTTCTGTAGTCACTGAAGGGTATAATGTACTTCCTGAGGGAATTCTGCCAACTACTTTACAGAGGTGTCTTAGGATGGGATGAATCATCCACTTTAGGTAATTGTTGCTCTCCAGGTATTGATGTAGTTGTGCAAGTACAAAAATGTTGTATCGGAAAGGGAAACTGTGAATATCATTAGCTGAAGAACTATCTTGAAACAAGGGTCTAGTTTCAAAACAGCATTTAGCAAATCTGCAATGTATTCTCTTCAGTCCATAATTGATTAGGGTTTATTTATTTACTGTTTATTTATTTATTTATTAGTGTTTATTTATTTATTTATTTACTGTTACTGACAGACTTTAATGCTTGTTCTCCAAAGGGGAAATCAAACGAAAACCATGATCAAGAAAGGCATAAATGCAAAATCAGAAGACAGTTGGACTTTTTCAACTGTGAAGTAAATTTTGGCCACTGTTTTTTCTCACTTGAAAATGGTTTTGCAACACTAGCAAAATGTAGACCAGTCCTTCATATAAAGTGAATTTACTTCAAGCAAGCTGAATAGAGAAATCATACAGAATGAACTGTTATCAAAACCAGGTGAAAAAGAATTATTTTAGGCTTATTACCCAAGACATAACATTTCTAAATATTGAGTTAACATTTCTAAAAATGAGTTAACTCTTTCTGCATAGATTGCATAAAGAAATAGATGACAAAAAAGTACTTTGATGGTTCTTATCAGATTCCTTTACACCAAACTCTCCAGTACATTTATTGCCACTAACTAGTATGGTGCAATACTCTCAGAATAGTAACTTAGACAAAATACAAGCAAGTCCAGTAAATAAAATCACTGGCTATGACAATCATATATGCTATAATCATTAAAGGTGAGCTGACAAACAAAATTATGGAAGTTTCATCCACTTTAGTAAGGCATACTCACATAAGCATGGTGAAGAGAGCCATTCAAGCACATAACTGAGAAAACATGTTCTTTCCCCAGGCTTAGAAGATTTTTATTTTCATGACATTAAACCCTTGTTCTGTTTGCAATTGTATTAAAGATCATAGCAGTATCACATGGTTATAAAAATAATTGTTTTATAATTATTATGTAAAAATGTAAAATTTGCATTATTCTAAAGGATCTAGCACATGACTGGGATTGAAAGAGGATGGGGCACAACTACTAAAAGTTTATGAATATTACCTCAGTGACCGCTCCTTAAAATCATGGGCAACTCTAGCCTGGCTCCAATCTCCTTTCTTAATTTGAGGTAGTATAGAAGTACTCACAGGAATATACACTGAGAGGATTCTGGCCCTTGCACCACAGCTAAACGGAAGCAATAACTTTTGCAGTCAAACTTTACAACAGGGGAGAGCACTGATCTATATGCTGTGAGGCAGGAACCATGCAGACTTCCCTTCTAGCCTGCCCTGCTCTTCCTTTTAGTCTATATCTTGTTAATCTGAACTGACAGTGCCAACAGAAATGTTAGGTATGGGCAAGATTTCTTCTACCAGTTCTGTTGTTTTTATCAACAATATTAAAACACTCTTGATAATTAACCTGGATTGTTTTTCTGGTAATTTCTTGGTTTTGAAGAAAATGAATAATTCATGTCCACAATCATAGCTAATAAAATACCTTCAAAGAGGGCATAACAACATTTTTACAAATTTGAGCTGAAATTTTTTCAGATTACAGTGACAATAAAGACATGCCTTACTGCTTGTAAAACATAAAAATTAATCACAGCATAGAAAAAAGAGATTTTTTCTTAAGTGAGAAATTGTTTATAGTATTATGTTTTCAATTAAACATCATCAGTTTTATTTTTATTTTCATTTTTGGCCTATTTTGGGGGAAAATATTCAGTAAAATGTATAATGAAGAAATGAAGAAGTTATGGTTTCATTAATATGTGTTGCTGTAAATGCCTAACTCTAGAAAAATAGTCTGTAGTCACTAAAGTAAGAGATAATCAGGAAAACAGAAAAAATATAATCTATACTATTTCTGTAATATTTTCCACAGTTGTTCCAGAAGTGTTACATGGTCTGTGAGAAACTGAAAAAGTTGCAAAGTGTAAATCGTCTAGTAAATCCTAAACCTTTCATTTCACAGACAATGAATTGTCAAATGTGTGGGCTGAAATATAAGCTTTACAATGCAATAATTCCACTGCAGAGGTTTGTTGCTTTTTTTTTTTTTTTGAAAAGCGACATTATCACCTGTCTCCTTCTTTTGTTTTGGGTAACTTGTGTAGAAACTCAAAGCCTTTTCCGTGATGCAGCCTTTATGAACACAATTTTCAAAAAAGTGTTTAGTATTATATAAAAAATTAATGGTTTTCATCTATGCAAATATGCAAGCGATGTTTTTATAATTAGTGTAGAAGATAATAAAACACTTAACAATGATGTGACTGAGAAACTACAAAAAGCTCATTATACTCCCAGACAAGCTGTGCAGCAATCACTAAAATGAAAAATCAGTCCTCTCCATCTTGAAATTTATGGTCCACTGCTTCTGCTGCGTTAGAAGATAGCATATTCGAGGGTCAGTATATTCTATGCAATGTTGGCATTTGTCTGAGAATAGGCTATACTGCAACTCCAAAACCAGGTATCCATCCCATGTGGGCTCCAATATTTCCTATGTTTTCCACTTTTGACTATCTGGAAAACTTGAACAGCATTTAGGATTTTAATGGCTGTTTGATAACTATATATAAAAAAATAGATAATATTTACCAATTAAATTTACTTTAGTTTCAAGAGCAGACTCCTGAAAGATGTTGTGGGTGTTCTTCCTTTTCACCAAGTATACAGATAAATCTATTGCTAAACTAAGATAATTAAATTGCTGTGTTGTCTCCTCAACTCTTGAGATTTAATGGACAAGATTAGATTTAGAATCCTAAAAGGAACGGCAGCTAGTATTTCAGTGACTACTGTCTTTCAGTGAAAGATGCAAGTCAAGTCTAGACAAAATATGAAGTGGATGGCACATGAACATCAAATTTATTCCTAGTCAGTCAGAATGAAACCAGTAAGATTCTGTGGGAAAAGAACAAACCACTACCAGTTCACTCAGGAGTTATATCCTCTACATAGAATTTCTGAATCATAGAATCATAATCATACAATTGTTTTGGTTGGAAAAGACCTTTACGATCATCAAGTCCAACTGTTAACCTGTAGCTAAGTCTACCACTAAACCACGTCCCCCATTACCACATCTACATATCTTTTAAATATCTCCAGGGATGGTGACCACCACTTTCCTGGGCAGCCTGTTCCAATGCTTGACAACCCTTTCAGTGAAGAAATTTTTCATAATATCCAATCTAAACATCCCCTCATGCAACTTCAGGCCTTTTCCTCTTGTGCTATTTCTTGTTGCTTGGGAGAAAAGACCAACACCCAGTTGCTATGTCATCCTTTCAGTTAGTTGTACAGAGCGATAAGGTCTCCCCTCAGCCTCCATTTCACCAGGCTAAGCAACTCTAGTTGTCCCAGCCACTCCTCATCAGACTTGTGCTCCAGATCCTTCCCCAGCTTTGTTGCCCTTCTTTGGACATGC
>VZSC01000028.1:10382-45763 GCA_013398225.1 Steatornis caripensis | reverse complement strand
CCACTGAACAGAGCCTGGCCCCGTCCCCTGGACACCGCCCTTTAGATATTGATCAGCATTGATGAGATCCCCTGCCAGCCTTCTCTTCTCCAGCACATTCCCAGTGTGCTGCAGAGGCCTTGGAGGGTTGGGCTCCTTCCTCCGCCCTGAGGATGTGCATGGAGCTCCCAGCAGTGGCCATGGCAGAGGGAATTGGCTTCTTGATCTTGAGTTGCAGTTGCCGCAGAGAGATGGGAAGAAACGCCGAGGATCAGCAGCAGGGGCCCGTCCCCCTGCAGCGGGGCACACTGGTGCGAAGGGGCTCTGAGAAGAGAGGAGATGTGGGTGGGATGACTCGGTCTGCATGACCTCACTTGCGCAGACCCTGGCAGCCCCACGGGGCTGAGGACGTTCTCTGCGGGTTTTATCTGAGGCTCTTTGACCGGGCTCCTTCACTTGCAGCCTCCTGGAGTTAGGTAGTGAGCTGCCAGCCTTGCTCTTTAGGACTAATAGGGATTGAGCAGTCTGTGTAACTCGGTAACGTATTCAGGTACCTCCCAGGCTGCGCTTGTGGAGCTGTGGGGCAGTTCCCGGGGCGGCTGGCGGGTCCAGGGAGGGGCTGAAGCAGGAGTCTGGGGTGATCCCCTGCCAGCCTGCCAGCCCCGGGCAGCTCTGTGGTTTGAGGAGTGGTGTCCAGTGGGTCTGGTAAGAGGAAATGTTGGGGTTGCTTGGCCGGATGGGATCTGTCCAGACTGCTTCCCAGCTGGATGGGTCAGGACCAAGAGCTTTGGAGGGGGGTGAAGCCCCACACCTGAGGAGGGGTGGTGGGGTGTCCGGGCCACGGGCTGCTCCCCGCCTGCAGGAGCAGGCGCCTCCTGGGCCGCAGCAAGTTCCAAAAAACCCTTCAGTCCTGTTCAGTGTAACTAGGAAAGTTGGCCCTTATCCATATACATGTCTAATCCTCTTTGCTTTCTTGGGATTTCCTTCTGCAAGGAGTTTGTAGGTTGCTTCACCGGGCACTTCATTAAAAAAACCTCTTCGTTTGCCTCGTTGGCTGTCGGTGTGCCTTCCGCGAGCGAGCTCCGCGCTCTTCTTCTGGCACGCAGCGTCCCGCTCCCCTCCTCCTCTCTTGTTTTCTCTCATCTCTTATCTCACTGAGACCTTTTTTTCCCGGTCTTGTACCCTTTGTGGAACCTTCTTAATTCTGTGTTAGACAAGATAAAGATAATCAGAGCGGAGCCCGGTATCCTGAGGAGCAGCTTCCCCCTCATCACGCGACGGCTATGTTTGCATGGCGCCGGAGCCCGTCTGTGGCTCTGCCGCCTGCTTTGTCCCGAGCGAGGCTTTTGTCAGACAGCTGACAGATACACCCTCGGTGCTTCTTGCAGTGGCCGTACTGGTTTAGAAAGTAGTGGTGTGGTGGGGAGTTACGTGTTTACTGGACTAAAAGATTATTTTTTTGTGGGGGGAGGGGAGCGGGGAAGCTACTGAGTAAAATGTTAAGCCCCGCTGACTCTGTGGAAGCCGTGGGGATGGAGGCCCTGGCGTTGCCAGCTGCAGTCCAGGCTGCACTTTAATCATGACTGATTCTGTGGCCACTGTGTTTGGCTCAGGTCTGTCACTCCCCTCCCCTCGCGTTCCTGTCCCACGTCCCTGCTTGTGTGTTACAGCGGCCGTCTCGTGGTATGACGAGTTCCAGAGGCTCTACGACACCATCCCGTGCGTGGAAGTGCAGGCTCTGAAGGAGCATAACGACCAGGTTTTGCACCTCAGCTTCTCCCACTCCGGCTGTTTGTTCGCATCGTGCTCCAAGGACTGCACCGTCAAGGTAAAGCAGCAGCCTCCTCCCCTGCACAACCCTTCCAGCCCTGGCTTGGTGGGGCTTGGCCGCAAGAGCAGCCTTTAGGAAGCCCGTGGAGAGGAGAGGTTTGACCAGGTGTCCCTGGACTCAGGCCGGTTCCTGCAGATGCTGCGTTGTTCTCAAAGCCACAGAACTAACGACTTTTGCAGATGGAGCCCTGAGGGCTGTAGCTTCCAGCTCCAGCCCGCGTGGAGTTGGCGGAGGTGCCCACCTGGCCCTGGCTGCTGCCAAGGTACACGTCGGTCCGGCTGTGCTGCGGGTCTGACCAGGGCTGCGCAGGTAGCAATTGCTGCAGGTGTTGTCTTGGGAGAAATCTCTCTGAACATGCTGAAAAATCCAGCTGTGACAGTACCGTTGGCTGCCTGCACACCTCCTCCGCTGGCTGATGGAGGAGCAGTCCTGCATTGAGCCGCCCTCCGAAGCTGTTGGCCGTTTTCTGTCAGGGGGATTGACAGGGAAATCGGGACTGGGAGGCAGTTAAATAGGGTTTTCAGCGGCTTTTTTTCTTGTCCTGGTGAGCACTGGCGGAACAGATAAAGCGGAACCGCCCTCATGCTTCCCAAGAGCTTCCTGAGTGTTTATCCATCTGTCTGTAGATCTGGAGCAATGAGCTGGACATCTCCCTGCAGCACAGCTCCAACATGAGACCATACAACTGGAGCTACACACAGTTCTCCCAGTTCAACTCCGATGACTCCCTCCTCCTGGTGTCTGGCGTCTTTGTGGGGCCTCACAACTCCTCCTCAGGAGAGATTGCTGTCATCAGCATGGGTAAATACCGCCCTCGCCGTCGCTGGGCCTTCCTGGGAGGTGTGAAGTGGGGGGCGCTGGGCTCCCTTCCTCTTCAGCGTGTGCTGGCCTCGCCTGCATCCGCCGTCCCTGCAGAGGGGTCCCAGTCGCTGTTCCGTGGGGTAAACCTTCCAGGTAGCCTGTACTCCGCTCAGGTCGCCGTGTCATCGCCTAAAGGCAGCGTGGCATGTATTTATTCTTGCTTAACTTCCATTCTAAGCAGCGGTCTGGGCGAGGCGAGAGTCACGTGTGTTACCTGTTGTCTTGAAGCCACTGTTTCTGACCCAGGGGGTGCCAGTCCCACCCTGGGGTCTCGCGTGGCTCTTAGGCGTCTGCTTCACCTCTTGTGCCGCAGCTGTGTGAAACTCCGTAGCCCCAACTGCTTTACCTCGCTGTCCCTGTGCTGCAGACCCACTGTGCCCAAATCGAGGAGCGCTGCTAAATGCACGCATGTCTTGCTCAGGCCCTGAGCCCCAGGGGTGGGGGTGAGGAAGTTCCGTACGCGTTTGACTTGTTCTTGTCCTTGGGGTTCCTGCTTTGGGCCGCGCTCGGAGAAAGGCTGCGAGATTAGATTACTCTCTGGTCTGGCTCCATCCGGCTGCCCTTTTAGTTTGGTTTCCCCTGCACGTGCTTTCCCCGCACGTCTCTGTAGAAGAGAGGAATAATCTGTCTGCACAGGAGCAGGATGGCGGCTGGGCTCAGCTTGCGGTGTAGGTGCCACATGACTGCCTCTCCTCAACCCGCTCCCCACGTCTTCTGCCACCGTTTCTCCAGAGCCCTTGCTGGGAGCCATCGCCTCACTCGCGTGTTTCTCTTTCAGAGAACTTCACGCTGCTTTCCAGGGTCAGGAACAAACCCTATGATGTGTTTGGCTGCTGGCTGAATGAAACCAACTTGATCTCTGGCAATCTGCATCGGATTGGGCGTATAACCTCCTGCTCGGTGCTGTGGCTCAACAACGCTTTCCAGGTGAGGTGCCTTTGTTCCAGCTCCACAGGCGCTGCAGCTTCCCGCGGCCTCCTGCCAGAGGAAAAGCTGTGGAGGAGGCGTGAGCGGGGAATAATGGCCCAGTCCTCCTGTCCTCCCTGTTTGTCTCCTCTGACTTGACCGCAGGATCTTGAGGCAACTCTTGCGTGAGGTTTCTCTGTGCTTGGTGCTGTGGTTCCCATTGCCGTATTCCAACTCTGCCCTCAGATTCCAGTAACTGTTGCCCCGTTAATCGGGCTGAGGAGTTGACTGCAGTGGCCCAGAGCACGTGTTGCTCAATAGGAGCGTGGTTGAGCCGCAGCAGGGTCGCTGAGGTCCTTGATATCGCGAAGCTGGGCCTGGGACAGCTGGCAGCTGGTGCGTGACCGAGCAATGGCCGTTCTCCCACTTGGCAGCTCAGTGCGTTGTTCCTGGGAGCGGAGGCAGCCGAGGGGCTGAGCTCAGCCCTGCCTGCCCTTGCTGACCTTTCCGTGGGTCAGGTGCTGCCGCTGATGCCGTGATGAGACCTGGGGATCAGCGTGTGCTGGCCTTAGACCGCTTGTTTCTGCTGGCTCGTTCTCTGCCACTTGTGCCGCTCGGACATTTTCCTCTTCCATGTTTTGCCTCTGTCTCAATGCCACAGCTGCACGTCCTAGCGTTTTGTGTTTTTTGAAGTGAGTAATTGATGCTGGCTCCGGGTGAAATCCTCTGGTAGCAGAGACTCTTCCCATAACCATGCAGCCATGCTGCACTGGCAGTATAGCGTTAGCTCTTCCATTGCCAAGAGGCGAGGAAGGACCTTGCCCGCTTTGTCGGGGGCGTCGAAGCATGGCCGCAGGCTGCCAGAGCGGTCAGGCGGGAGGAGCCCTTGGGTCTGGGAGCAGGCTGTCCCTGCTGTGGGGCACAGGTGAGCCCTGGGAGCATGGAGGTGCTCCGCCGTTGCCACTCACAGGCCAGAGCGGTGGCACCTCATGCTGTATCTGAGTCTATCGCAGGGGTCTGTTCCTGAAATTCTTATAAAGTGCCGAGCAGCACCAGCTAATGACGCAGCGAGGTTGCCCAGGCTCTGGGTTTCCCAGCTCTGCCATTGTCTGCCTGGAGGAGCTGTTTTGTCTTGGCGTGCCCGAGGATAGGAAGGAGCACAAGAAAGCTGGCCGGCCTCTCGGGCCATTTCTTGCGGTCAGCGCTCCGTAGAGCAGTGTGAGGAGCAGTCGGCGTGTGGCCATGCCTGCTGTGCCGGCTCGAGGTCTGGGCGGGTGGCTCTGAGTTTGGTCTGTAGGAGTGAGGTGAGGGGGTTCCTGCTCACTTCTCCCTTCTGCTTGCAGGGCATAGAGTCTGAGAATGTGAATGTAGTGAAGAGACTGTTCAAAATCCAGAACCTTAATGCCAGCACTATCCGGACTGTGATGGTGGCTGACTGCAGCCGCTACGATTCCCCAGACCTGCTCCTGGACTACGAGGAGCAGCTGGCTGCCTCCTCCACCTCCGCCTGCCCGGTCTTTGATCTTGGCAGCGACAGCGAGGAAGAGGAGGCCAAGCCCAAGCAGACTGCGGAGCCAGCAGTACAGGAATTGCCAGATGACGGGCGTGTGACAGCAGAGCACGGGCTGCAGCAGTTCTTTGATGATATCATGGAGGGCTGTGTGAGGCCTGCCATGACCGAGACGGAGTTGGAGACAAAGGTGGCCGAGCTGTTCGTACGCAACAGAACTAAACCGCCTGAGATGAACCTGCTCTCCATGGACAGCAACAGCAAGATGAAATACTTAATCTTCACCACAGGATGCCTCACCTACTCCCCGCACCAGATAGGTAAGGCTGTGGCATGAGCCCAGGGCACGCCAGCCTCCCTGGGGGCATGGGCTGCACCTACGGTCTGAATTTGAATCTGGGCAAAGACCCGGTTGTTTGTTTGCTGCCTGTTTGCGGTCAGCGAGTTGCAGTTTTGCTCCGGCTGCTGGGCTCTCAATATGCGAGGCTTTTGACATGCCCGCTGTTACTGAAGGGGGTTCCACCCCGCAAGCGCTTGCCTGAGGGCGGTTTTGTCGCTACCAGGCTCGACACGTGGCCAAGCAAAAGTCGTGGCGAGGGCTGAGCAGAAGATCAAGGAGGAACCCCTGACTTAAGGACATCAGCCATGAGTTGCGTGCAAGCGGGCAGATGTGAAGGGCAGCGATTGCCCTGGCAGGGGCGTCTGGGAGGGCCTTGGTCCCGGTCTCCTGTGGGGGTAGAGAGGGAGTCGGGGCAAGAGCAGTTGGAGCAGGTTGGGGTTTGCGTGCGTGTTGCTCACGTGGTGCCCCTCCGCTCCGGGACGCTGAGCCCTGCCTGCCCCGGGACATGAGCACCCTGCATCCCGTGCATGGCCTTGCAGCCTCAGCCGTGTGCTTGGGCACCCCTGCTTTGGTACTGAAGAGGCTTCACGGTGGGCTACCAGCTGCGTCGGCGGGTGTTTCCTCAGCCTCCTTGCTCAGCAGCGGATGAGGGACTGCAGTTGCTGCACAAGCCAGGCAATGGCGCTGCCACTGACCTGCTCCCCTGGGGCTCTCCTGTTGAGGCACTGGATGAGCAGAATCTGAATTTGTAGGAAATCAGTGCAGCGATGAGCCTGGCTGCTTCTCCCAAAGCTGGTGGCGAAGCTCAGCGGAAGGGGCCCCGGCAGACCAGTAGAAATGTGGGGAGGGAGGGAGAGCTGCTTCCAGGCAAGGAGACTCTTCCGTAAAGCCGGACGCTTTTTCAGTTCCTTTTGCTGGTTGCACAATCACAGCCTTGCTGCAGGCTCTTCCTTTACCCTTCCTGTTACTGGGTCCCGCACCAGTACAGCCCAGTGAGGCAGTTTCCAAAGCTGTAGGCAACTTGGAGAAGAGTCGCTTGGCCTTTGCCCGCCAAAGTTAGGAACGCTCCCTGGGCTGAGCGTGGCTCAGCTCCGTGCTCCTGCCCGTGGCCGGTTCTGCAGACAGGCCCTCGGCCTCCAGACGCGTGACGGGCTGTGCCCTGCTCCAGCCCTGTGAGCAGCACTGCGCCCTGATCTGTTGGGCCGAGCAAACGCTGCCTCGCAGGCCGGGACCTGCCTTTAGACTCCGCCGACTTCCAGTGCAGCATCCCGGAGCTGTGGGCTTTGGTGCCTTTGAACCCCAGTGACTCCCTGGCCAGCAGCCTGTGCCCGCGGCACAGTGGCTGTTCGGAGGGACAAACCCTGGCTCGCTGCTCTCCCAGCCGTGAGTCACTGCAAAATGTTTGTGTTTGCCCGTGGGTTTGTGTCAAACCAGCCTTTGTGCATCTGCTGCTTGCCCCCGAGGAACTGGTCCCTGAAAGAGCTCGCTGTCGTGCTCATCTCTTGCCAGGCTGCTGGGCTGGAGCTGCTGGTGGGAGCCGCGCTGCCAGCCATCGGCGCTATCCGCCCTGACCTGCGGCACACAACCGCTTCTGCAGGAGCTTCCTTTGAGCTCGCGTCTCCCTTGTGCTGGCTCAGGCTTGAGTCGTGGGCGAAGCCGCCTGTTCCGCTGGCTTGTGCGCGCAGGGGCCATGTAGCTGGGAGTTCAGCCCTGCGGAAGCGAGGCAAATGATGCTGGCGAGCAGCGCTG
The DNA here is from genome assembly GCA_013398225.1 of Steatornis caripensis. Taxonomy (NCBI): domain Eukaryota; kingdom Metazoa; phylum Chordata; class Aves; order Caprimulgiformes; family Steatornithidae; genus Steatornis; species Steatornis caripensis. The sequence goes on along the minus strand of VZSC01000028.1, from coordinate 38,587 downwards.
GACGGGCGGAAGAGTGAAGGTCCTGAGCTGCCCTGGTTCAGCCACAGTGGTGTTGTGAGGGGTCTTGGACTCGAGGCGCGGTGTGGCGTCTCCCCAGCTGGGCTGGCCTGTGGGAGAGGGCTGAGCTCACGGGTGGCGGGCAGCGATGCCTGCAGAGGGCAATGGGCCGGGCTGTCTGCCAGCTGCCCCCAGGCTCACTGAGGGCTGAGCCCATGTGCACCCAGGAGCTGCTGCGGCTCACAGGAGTCCTCCAGGAAGCCGTTGTGGGTGGCTTGTGTCTGGGATTTCTGTCTAGAGCTGGAAGCAGGGAGGGCTTGACCCATGGCATGTGTCTCCCTTGGCCAGGAAGTTCAAAACCTGGAAAGCACTTGAGCCTGCTTTGGGTTTAAATCCCTGTTCTTGGAGCTTTCTGGGGCTGACGCCCACCTACGCTTGATAGTGGTGGGGGAAAACCCTGCCCCAGCCAGCGTGTCTGCTGGGCCTTCTCCAGGCTGGGCATTGCAGGAAATGGGCCCAGCCCACGCATTCGTTTAGGAGAGAAACCTCTCTGTGACCAGCGTCTGCCTGGCCAGCACAGCTTCCCTGCGCTTCGCAGCGGGCTGGGGCTGGGCCTGGAGCGCAGTGTGGCCGCAGCAGCCAGCTTGGCAGCTGGGCCAACCGTGGCTGAGGTTGAAGGTGCTGGGCGTCACTTGCAGCCAAAAGCACCACTCGCAAGAGCTTAAAGCAGCCTTGCAGGGGCAGCAGCGCCATCCCGGTCCTCCGCCAGCGAGCCGGTTCTGCTTTCTTAACAGCACTAAGGGAAGCCCCTTCTTGAAGCCTGGGGACTTCCCGCAACCGCGCTGTCTGCTGGCAGCAGCCTGCAGAACCTCCTGATTCTGCTTTCTGTCCCCAAGGGATTAAAAGGATCCTGCCCCACCAGATGACGACTGCCGGGCCGGTGCTTGGGGAGGAGAGGCGATCAGATGAGTTCTTTGACTCACTGGATCACGTCATCGACATCCATGGGCACATCATTGGCATGGGCCTCTCCCCCGACCACAGGTGAGCGTGGCAGGGCCGGCTCCAGACACCGCAGGGTGTGGGCAGCAGCTGCTTTGGGGGGTGAACAGGAGGAGAAATGGCTGCGGTGAGTCATGCGGGGAGCCTGCGCAGGCCCCTCTGCTCTTTCACATCCCGCTTACGTCCTAGTGCTGGTGGCGTGCATACAGACCGAGCAACCCCGCAGATGCCGGCAGGAATGCTTTCCTCCCTCTGCGTTGCCGAGCCCGGTTTGGGACAGGGTCAGGGAAGGAGCCTTACAAGAGCGAAGGAGCCGCTCACAGCAGCGGGTCTTGTTCCCGACGCAGAGCAATACACCACCATCCTTAACGTTGGTTTTAATGGGATTGGGGAGGCCTGACCTAGCCCCTGGGGCCCCCCAACCCAGTTGTGGTGGCCCTTTCCTTTCCCAGTGCGGGCAGAAAGTGGCTCAGCAACACGTTCCTGTGTTTCAGCCTGGGTTTTAGTGAGCGGAGCTGCAGGTTTGCGAAGGACCAGAGAAACTGCTTGGTCCCTGCCCTGCCTGACTGTGCCGTGCACTTACAGCTGGGGCTCCGTGAGCTTCGTCACACATGGCAAGGCGCAGGGTGACCTCTCTGTTCCCCTCCCCAAGGTACCTGTACGTGAACAGCCGTGCCTGGCCTCGGGACTGCGTCATCTCCGACCCGATGCAGCCTCCCCCCATCGCCGAGGAGATTGATCTGCATGTGTTCGACCTGAAGACAATGAAGGAGGTGAAAAGAGCCCTCCGCGCACACCGGGCCTACACCCCCAATGAGGAGTGCTTCTTCATCTTCCTGGACGTCAGCAGGGACTTCGTAGCGAGGTGGGTGGGGGTGGGCAGGACCCTGACCCCGCAGCCAGCGGGCCCGTGGGGCGGGCGCCATGGGATGGCTTGCGTGAGCGGGGCTGGTCCGCGTGCTGGAAACTGCTGCGTGTTGTGAGCAGAGCAGGAAGCGGGAGGATTGTAAAGAGCAAAGGGACGGAATCGGAGGGTGCTGTTAACGGCCGCCCACCCTGGTCCTGCTGTGACAGCAGCGAGGAAAGGGGAAACGCGGGGCTGTGGCCGGTTGGGCAGTGGGTGGCAAACGCCCTTCTCTGGGGCTGCGGGCTGGAGGGGCTCTTCAAAGGGCGTCTGGATGGCAGAGGGAGCTGGCCTGCCCGCGGGGCTGGGGCCCCCTTTGCCTCCGTCTGCGCAGGAGGAAGGGGGTTGGGAGCAGCACATCATCGGGGCTGCGGGGTGACGGGGGTCCTTACCGGAGTCTTGTGCACCGCAGCGGGGCAGAGGATCGCCACGGCTACATCTGGGACCGCCACTACAACATCTGTCTGGCCAAACTGCAGCACGACAACGTGGTTAACTCGGTGGCGTTCAGCCCGGTGGAGCAGGAGCTGCTGCTCACAGCCAGCGACGACGCCACCATCAAGGTGTGGCGGTCCCCTCGCGTGGTGCGCGTCCAGCAGGCCAGGAAGCCCAGGCCCAGGAAACTGCTCTTCTCCTGGCTCATGAACCAGAAAAGCTGAACCCAGGCACGCCTGCTCCTGCAGCTTCCCCACCGCAGCCACTGCCTCGAGCTTGCAGAGCTTTGAGCCCTGCACAACAGTGATGAGCTCTAGGCACGTGAATCCCATCCGCTGAGTCAGGAGGGACCCCGGCAGCGGGAATTGCTTCCTCTTTGGAGCATCTGCTTCGAAGACAGAACGTAAGAGCCGAGGGCCTGTTCCTGGGCCCGGTGGGTGGCAGCCCGAGCTGCTCACTGCAGGGTAGGCTCCCCCACAGCTTCTCACAAACGCTGCTACTCGGTCACAGCTTGCTCTGGGTGAGCTTTGGTCTCCGAGAACAGACTGAGGCCCGTCCCCAGCGTTTGTACTGCGTGAGCCTGGGACGTGGCCGGCCTCGCTGAGAGCTACTGGCTGCAGAGCACTTAAGCAGAAACCGCGGTACGGTGCTGTGCTGCCTTCCTGCAGGACTCTTTTAACGTAGTAGTTTTATTAATGTTTGTTTGTCCCAAACCTCCACGGGCAGCTCGTCTGGCAGCTGGAGGTGCTGAGTGCGGTGTCCTGGCCCCGGAGGGCAGCGGGGGAGGCAGGACTGGGGGGCCTGGCTAGAGTTTCGGGCAGCCCCCGGGGACGCAGCCAGCACCCTGTTGATGCCTTCTGTTAGCAGCTGCGTGTTGGTATCGCCAGCTTCCATGCCTCAGAGCGGGGAGGGCTGGTGGTAACGTGGTGCTGGCTTTGCCTCTGTCGTCCTCTGCTGGGTAGCACTTAAATAAGCTGTGGCATCGGTACCGTATGTATTGTGGGGGATCTGCTGTCCCTTCCCCGGGGCAGCTGCGACGGTGGCTCGTGGGTCTCGTGGTCCCCTCCCTCCCGTGCTACTCAAGTCGTGGCACTTTAGGTTCCCTTGGTGTGTTCTCCCTGAATAGCTGTGGGCACCCACGGGGGCTGGGGCAGCGCAGCCCGCCTGCCCCGACTGACACTCAGAAAAGCCTCCTTCGGCCTGGGCTGGCTTGCTGGGGCTTTGGTGATCGGCTCTGGCCGCGGTCCCCACCGATGGCGGGGCTGCCTCACTTGAAGTGATTACGACCTCAGTGCTGTTTACTCTGTGTCTGGCCCTGAAGCTGTCCTCCCTGCGGCAGGTACCCAAATGCAAGAGTCTAAAATTAAGCTACTCGTGTTGACTTGGCCTAGATGGCTGGGGCTGGTGCTGACCACAGGAGCTGCGATTGCTCCTGGGAGCTGGGCTCTGGGCTGGAAGGGAGCTGCGTCCCAGGCAGGGGTGGGGGAGGCGTTTCGGGGCTCCCCTGGAAGCACCAGGGGCAGTCGCCTGTGCCACTCCCAGCCGTGGGTTGCAAATAGACTGAACGGAGGCAGCAGCTACTCTTGATGTGCACTGATGGCGTTAACAGCTCCCGAGGCCCTCGGCAGGAGCGTTGTACCCTTGTCCGGCCGTGCCCCGGCAGCTGCCCATGGCTTTATCCACAACCCCCGTACTCAGGTTTTCTGTCATCACAGGACTTCCAGAAACACGGGAGTCCTTTGTGTGTGTGCACACGGGATCCACGTCCAGCTCTGTGTGGTCGCACAGCAACGAAACAGCCTCTGCCGCCTTCCCTCCTCCCCTAAGATCATGAAATCCCCTCTCCCTTGGCTGGGGTAGCAGTGAGCAAAGGCACTGAGGGTTTGTGTTTGTACCGAGTTTGGCTCTTCACTATGGCATTGAATAAATATTCTGCTGAAGCATCTCTGCAATGCGAGTTTGTTTTTGAATGCCGTTCTTGTACTGAAACTGAGCCCAGAGGTGCCATTCTACAGGGCCTGTGGGCACTGCAGAAGTAGCTGAGCGCCTTGTAGTCCCCCCTTCAGGGCACTGGAGCGCAGGCACCAAGCTGGGAAACAACCAGAGAGGAGCGGAGAGGCAGAGAATCGCCCAAGTCTTTGCCCCCCGGGAGGACAGGACAGCGCTGGGGCAGGGGAGCAGCCGTTCGTGGCAGCCTTGGGCCAGCCGGGGCTGCCCTGGGGCTGCAGCACCGTGTTCCTGCGTCCCTCCTTGGGGTGCTGTGCAGCAGCTGCCCCGGTGGGAAGGGCGCTGGCTGCTCCCGGCAGGGGCCAGGCCCTCCTTGCCTCCCCCTCCAGCCACGCACGCGGAGGCAGCCACGCTGCTGCTCCTGGCACAGGTTCAGGCCCTGGGCTGGTGCTGGAGGGGCTGGGCAGGACAGGGCCTCCTGCGGGGACGGTGGGAGCAGCATGGCCACCTCCCACCGGCTGAGAGAACCCAGCCTGGCCAGAGGAGCTCAGCAGCTGCTTCCTTATCCTGCACCCAGGAACGCGAGCATAACGGCTGGGCTTTGCCTGTCTGGTTGCTCTTCAGCTTCCTGCTGCTGCTGGCAAAGCACCGCCGTGCCTGCTCCAGTGCACCAGTGCTGGTGCTGGGCAGAGCCCCCCGCTGCAGCCTTACAACTGGGGAAAGCTCCCACCACAGAAATAATCCCCACCCCGTGGGGTTCTGCAGGCCCAGCGCCCCATGGATTATACACCACCGATGCTCTTCCACCAGCTTTTATTAGTGGTTTTTTGACCATACTACAGCTTCAAGGGAAAAAACCAACTTACTTCACGGTGCCAGGCTGGGCTGGGCGTTCTCTGCTGGCTGTGGTCAAAGGGGAACAAAGGAAGAACACAGGACTCCAGCGGTGGCTGGTGCCAAGCGCCCGCACGCAGGCTGGGCTGTGCACCAGAAGGCACCGTACCCTGCCTGCAGCGCACGGGCTGCTGCACGGGCAACGCACTGCGACTACCGCTGCCAACGCCGGAGCTGCTAAATAACGAAAAAGGCTCAGAGCATCGTCGGCACCAGATCAGTCTCTCCTCAGCGCCGTGGTAAAGACCTTGGTCGCAGGGGCTCGCCTGCCAGGCCGCATCACAGCCCCATCCCTGCTCGCAGCGTGGACTCTCCCCGCTCCCTCCCGGGCGCCTGCTGGGGCAGGAGGATCAGCACCACCCCGCCCAGCACCCCCAGGCCCAGCACCCCCAGCCCTGCTGCAGGCAGTGGCTGCCCAGCACCTCAAGAGCAAAGACTTTCACACCAGCTCAGACCAAGCCCCCACCCAGAATTAATACACTTACTCCCAACTGTTACACGAGCAGAGCTGATGGTCCTCCCCCTTTCCAGGCCCTTCCCCATCTCTGTGGGGCTGGGAGCCTGCCCTGGGCCCGGCCAGGGGTGCGAGCAGGGCTCGGGCTTTGTTAGGCTTCTTTTAACTCCCAAGACAACAGCGTGAGAGTGGCGATGCGGGGCTCGACCGGTCCCCTTGGGCCCAGCTGGAGGGGGCTTGCACCAAGGAAGGGCCCTGCCGGCCCTCTCCCACCTCCGCAAAGGGCTCTGGGGCCGCAGGGTGCAGGCAGCCGCCCAGCCCCACCGCTCTGCAGGGACAGCCCCCCAAACACAGGCCCTGCCTGTACCCCAGCCCTCGCCAAGACCGTGCCAGGTTTCCCAGCCCTCCCTGCCTGACCAGATCCCTGGCTCACCCACGGCCGTGCTGGCACAGCCTCCGGCCCCCTGCTCCTGCTGAACCAGCGGGGTCTGCCCCCGGCCATGGCCTCAGCCCACCACAGGCACGGTAAGGGCCGCAGGGAGAGCCCCCGGCCAGCACAGCACCCTCAGCACGCAAGGTGGGGGCAGCAGACAGCTCCCGCGACCCACAAACCCTGTCAGGGGCATGTCTCGATGCCAACACGGGTGTGGGAAGGCAGCAAAGCCCCAGGAGCCCAGCCCAGGGACCTGTCCGGCCAGAGTTACTCATGGCCACACCACCCCGGCTCCAGCAGGACCCACCAGCCGCAACGCAGGGACGAAGCAGCAGTTTCGTCTCCATGAACGCAGAGACCTTCTCGCGGGGGCTGACCGCTTGCTGCCCTGAAGGGAAGGGTGGCAGGAGCCTGGGGACAGCAAGGGGACGCCTCCAGCCACCCCAGGCACTAGCCAGGCGGTGGCAGGCTCAGCGAGGGGCCGAGCAGAGAGCGCTCCAGGGACACGCTGCGTCCATCAGCACCGCAGCCACAGAGGTGGGAGAGCCCGTGCGGATGGATGACGGCAGCATGGGCACAGACAGCGGCAGAGCTGTGGCCATGAGTGCTTGGCTGCGGGAGAGGGCTGGGGATGAAAGCCAGCTCAGGAGCATTGGCGTGTGAGTAAAGGCAGCTTCCAGCACTGCCACTGTCCTGCGCACTGCTGTCAGGCGCAGGCGGAGAGGTGAGGTCTGGCTAAAAATCCAACCCGGGCTCCGAGGGTCTGGGGGTCTGACGTCCTGCACTGAGCCCTGCGTCCCCCTCCCCTCCTGGCACAGGACAGGCAGGCTCCAGGGGACATTCACTTCTTCACCACAAGCATCCCTGGTGTTGCCCCATGCTTCCTCCCAGGCAGCGGACGCCGCCTGCCCTGTCCCGTGCTCCCAGCACACCGCTCGGAGCACGACCCACCCACCAGGGTGGTCTGCCGCTCTCCACAGACACCAACGGCACCAAAACAGCTGCAAAACGGCTCGCACTGACTCTGCCACACACCCTTGCTGTGCACCCAGGCACAGACCAGCCAGCAGCGCAGAGTGACGGCACCCCTGTGGCACACAAAACTTCCAGGAACACCGAGAGCTCTGAAGAAAGTCCTAGATGGCCGAGCCAAACATCCATGCGAGGCAGTGCTCGGGCAAGGCCGAACCCTTGTTTTACTACAGAGCACTGAGGCTGTGCACTACTGGTAGAGCAAGAGCTGCACTGGTTTCCACTGGGGGCCCAGAAAGCGGCAGTTCCGACACCCAAGTCCCTGCAAAAGATCTCGTGCTCCGCAGACTGTGAACGTCCACCCAAACCTCTTCTCAGGGAAGGTCTCTCTGACACCAGGGAAGAGAGTTCCCATCAGACGCCTCGTCTCCACGCCGAGCGAAGGTCCCTTTTTGGGGAGGGCTCTTCCGTTCCGCTCGTTGCCCCCTCCTCGCTCCGAGACCTGCCTGAAGTGCAGCACAAGGGGGGCACGCCCCACGTGGGGCTGGCTCTGCGTTCACTGCTCCCGGAGGTGAGGAGGGTTAGAGGCCCGTGAGGTCAACGATGGCTTTAATAAAGATGGCGTCATCACGCACGTAGGAGTTCTTGGCTTCCATCACAGAGACGGGGCAGAACAGCGGGCAGCCGCTGGCAATGTTCATTTCTGTGATGGGTCGCTGGAAGGAGGAGGACGTCACGTCGGGTCGGAAGGCGTCGATGATGTGCTCCCGGTTGTTTTGATCCAGGAGCATCAGGGTTACCTGTGGGGAAACGTGAAAATACACGAGAGCGGCTGAACAGAAAGCACATGGAAGCCCAGCCCGGTGCCCTGCCCACCTGGGGAATGTGCAAGTACCAATGGAACCACAGCCACATCACGAGCCTCCAAATCTGGGAAATGCCTGCACGCAGGGTCAGCGGAGAACGTCACCTCGGTGACATTCTGCAGAAACCTTCCCACATCCTGCCCTGTCACCGGAAACTTCTGTGCGGTAGCACACGGCTGTCGCGCTGACTCTGCCAACCCACAACTGGCCGGCGCGGCGTTTGCTCCCGATGCCAGTCCCCCACGCAGGTATTTCAATAAGGTGCAGAGTTGCCATCCCCCCACAAAAGGCGGCGGCCCCTCTCCCCGCAGCTGTGCTTCACCCGCTCAGCCCGGAGGCATTTCACAAACACGCAAACGCGTAGGAACGCAATCTGAGCTTCTGACGCCGCGTGAGCATCAGCCGCACCCTGAGTACAGAGGCCACAACAACCTTCCCTCGCCCCGAATTCACGCAGAGGCTCTGCTCGCTTCCCCAACACGCTGCCGCCCTCCGGCCGCAGCCCCTACTGCTTCGTGCCCCTGCCCCGCAGCACGCTCGGGGCTTTCAGCACAGCCGGGGAATCCCCAGGGCAGCTGACGGCGAGGTCCTTCCTCCTCCTGCTTGCTAAGCAGGCCACACCAAGGGTGCCCAGGGGCCCAAGTGGGTGCAAACCGGAGGCACAGTGGGCTTTGTCCCAGACCTACCTTCTGGTTGAAGGGCCACCGCAGAAGCGCGTCGTTGGGTCCTTTCATCACCACGAAGAACAGGGACAGATGGGTCCCGCGCCCGGTGCCGTCCCCGTTCAGGTAAACGCGCAGACACATCTTGTAGCCGTACTTGCTTGTGTAGAAAGCTATCAGGGTTGCAAAACAGACACAGTGAGGGTCAAACCCAGCAAAGCCCAGCACAAGCAGGCTCCTCTGAACTCTGAGGACTCTGAAGTTTGGATCCTGGAAGAAGCCAGGTCTGGGTCATAAAATACCTGCACCGCAGAGGTGGCCGGGAGAGCCCCCGGGTACAAACAACAGCCAGCTGCCACGTCAGGGCGGCCTGGAGACAGCCCGAGGTGAGGCAGGCACAACCCCTGGTCCGGGGGAGACGCAGAGCGCTGCGGCACAAAGCCGCGCTCCGGCCGGCCCCACGGGCTCTCCCCAACCCGCGCCGTAGGCGAAGTGCCCCGGGCAGAGCCCGAGGCTGGAGCTCCCCACCGCACCCCCACCCCTGCAGACCCGCCGGCTGTGCCGCACACTAAAGGAGCCGCAGTTCATGGCAGTAACGCTGATGAGCAGGAACAAAACCACACCAAAAAAATCCCGACTGGGGGGACCCGTGCTCAGCGCTCCCTGCACCCCCCTGCCAGCTGGCTGCCTCTGACCGGGGCAGGGGCTCAAGCAAGCGAGCTTCGCTCTCCCGTCAGGATGCCAGCCACTCTGCACGGCGTGGGCACGGCTGCGTAAGGGCTCTGCGATCTCGGGCTCTCTCCTTCTCCGGCAATTCTGGGAATGCCCACGCTGTGCCAGCAGACCCGTGCAGGGCCGCAGGAATCCGTCTGGGCAGGGGACCTGCCGCAAGCCGCCCCCTCCCAGCGGCACAGAGCTGGGAGCCTGGCCAGGTTCAGCAGCCTCGGGGCACGAGGCAGGAGATTCAGACGGCATTTTACTGCGGGACCCGGAGCACTTGTATGAACAGGCGGCCTAGTACCAGCAGAGACGCAGCGCGCTTCCCCAGGGCGAGCAGCAAGAGGTCAGGGCTCTGCCACCGCTTCCCCTCGTCCTTCCTCTCTGCCTGCTTCACCCAAAGGCTTTCAGGGCAGATGCCCCCCTGCCAGCCCCAGCAGCAACCCCCGCCGCCCGCCCGGGGCTTCTCAGCACTCCTGCGACCCTAAGAATGTAAAAGCAGCTGGGGAACCGAAAGGAGCATGGCTGATCAGAGCAGCGGGGGTGCCCAGGCCAGGGCACCAGGCAGCCGGAGCGCTGAATGCCCTGCATGCCGTGCCGCCATCTCAAAGCAGTGAACCACGCTGCTTCCCACCATCCCCAGCAAAGGCCAAGCGCATCAGAAGCGAAGCAGGAGCCCAGCAAGCCGGCACCTGACCGCCAGCGGCCGGTGGCTTTGCAGCAGGAGCTCTGCTTCCGGCTGTCCCGGTTCATGGCCCTGATGAACCTTTCTTGTGAGGGTTTGCCTTTTGAACTCTTATGTTTTTGCCCTTTGCAAAATCCTGCGGCAGTCGTCGTGTCCTCGCAACACGAGTGCGTGGGAACTCGACTTCCTTCTCTTTAACACTGATTTCATTTGGTATCTCCTCACCTTCAAGTTTAAATGCAAAACAAACAATTCTTAGTTCCCTTTTTCAGCCCTTTGGCAGCCCAGACCTCTCTCCTCCTGGCTGCCTCCTTCCCAGACGGAACAGCGCTAGTCTGTTTGCTTCACGTTCTAAGAAACCCACCTCCACGAGAAACATTTGTTTCTCAGCTAGAGCAGCACCAGGAATGAGGATCTCTCGTCTAAATGACACAACTGAGTTCCATAGGAAACAAGGCCCTGTACTTTACACTTGCAACATAAAAAAATCCCCACAGAAAGTCCTGCCTTTTCCCGGAGCCGTCCCGCTGCGAGGCGGAGGCAGCCCGCACCCTCCAGCCCTTCCAGCCACACACAAGACTTTCACGAGCAGACTGCAGAGACCAACCGGCAACAAAACACACACTCCGGGGGCCTGCAAAGTAGTTTTTCCTTTGATGAAACAGTTCGCAAAAGCCCCGAGCCTTGCCACCGCTGCCCGGTGCGGGCTGGAGAGCGGCCGCGACACGGCATGGAGGAGGAAGAGGAGGAGGAGGAGGAGGCACCAGCAACCACAGGCAGCAGCTCTGGGAGGAAGCACGCGTTCCAAGCACGGCCGATCCAACGTCTGGGCAGACGAAGCCTCATGCGTTCGGAGAGGTTTCTCTCTTTTCCCTCCCTCGGGCTGACTCTGACACTTACACCCCTCACCTGCTGACTCAATTCTCCCACCTAGAAACAGATCCCACGGCCCTGCGGACCACGAGCCCACAGCGGGCCCGAGGAGCTCCTGGGCTGGGATGCCCGAGGACAGGAGCCAGCGCCATGCAGCAGCTCCCTCCGAAGGGGCACCGCCGGAGACGCTCAGGTCACGCAGCTCTCGAGCACGGTGCTGGAGATGGACCTGACGCAAGAATTAAGGTCCACTCCCTAAGTCACACAAAGCAGATTTGTTCGCTTTGGGAAAAGGAAGGAAGTGCTGCCCTTCCCGAAGGGAATGGAGAGCAGGGGTTTTCCACGCTGACTTTTAAAAGGAAATGCTAACTACACACGCAGTTTCAGTAGCTGTTTAGTTCCCCCCAGGAAGGGGAATCCTTTTTTTCTTTCAGTTTCTCAAGAGAAAAAGGACTCCAAACAGCCTACATCTGGAAAACAGATTTTAAAATCATTTTTAAAATTCAGTTGCTTTCATGTTGTGGCACAGCCACAACCTGCTTCTTCACAGCACCGGGAAGCGGGCGTAAAGCNTTTTTCTTTCAGTTTCTCAAGAGAAAAAGGACTCCAAACAGCCTACATCTGGAAAACAGATTTTAAAATCATTTTTAAAATTCAGTTGCTTTCATGTTGTGGCCCAGCCACAACCTGCTTCTTCACAGCACCGGGAAGTGGGCGTAAAGCACGCGCTCTAAGTCTGCGTGCGGCTCTGGGCGTTCTGAGCAAGCCCTCCTGCGTGCTCAGCCTAAGCAATCGCTGCTCAGGCAAACACAAGCTGCCCTCCTCAACCCTTCCATTGCGAGGTGAGCTCCCCGCCGAGCCATGAAACTGTCTGAAGGATGGTTTCATCTTACAGCTGCAAGCCAGGGAAGTGCTTTCATAAGCAAACAAGGCAGATCATAACCTACCGCTCGCTGTCTGAGATTTTCTTTTTCAAGAACAGGAGGAACGGTTGTGGGCTGGGGCAGTATTGCGAGGAGAGCTCCTTCCTCTAACAGATACGCCAGCACTACCCTAGGTATGGTTTGGGCTTCTTTAGACATTGTCTCTTGCAACGTCACGCTATGGGCACTAAAATGTATTTCTGAGGCTCTAATGTATATTTCCTCCCTTTGTTAACCAGCTGATGGCCGGTTTTAGGGTCTCTGAGTATTTTAGTTCTAACTAAAGGGATATGCAGGGCTGTTCCGGAGCTAAGAGGGTTGGCATTCTTTGTTATGAGAAATCAAAAAGGTCTTCTGCAATCAAAAAAGCACCCATTTCAGCAGAAAAGTAAATGTTCCAGGCTCCACGGGGAAAGGGGGACAGACGAGAAGCACCCCTGAAAGGCCAGCGCCTGCCCCGCTAAGGACACTGCCAGAAAGCCCACACCCAGCTGAGACGCAAAAGGCATTTTGCAATTTGGCAAATTTGCGGGCAATAACCTGGAGAGAAGATCGCGGGAGAGCGGCCCGTTATCGCCTCCTGACGCTTCCTGGCAAAGTCTGTTATCTTCCAGATGAAAACACCATCGTAGGTGGAAGCTTCCATGTTGCGGATCTTTTCCTCCATCTCAGCCATGGCCAGATCCTTGAGCCCGATGCTCCTCTCCAGCTGCCGGACCTGCTCAGTGGGATACACGGTACAGCCTCGTTAGAAACACGCACTGCTGTGAGACCCGAGAAAGCCGGCAGGCACCGGCAGGCACCGGCAGGCACCGGCAGGCACCCTCCTTAGTGAAAGACGTTCTCCAGAACTGACCGGGGTCATGGGAGGGAGAAATTTAGCACTGTAAGCCAATTCACGGATGCTTCCTTTCGAGCCCTGTCATTCTGGAGAAGATACAGCGATACGATTCAGTACTCGAGCTGGAAACTTTCCCACAGCGAATGGAAAAATCCCCGCAACGAGCAGCTCCGTTACATTAGCAGCACAAGAGGTGAGGATGGGGGAGGGAAAGCCCTCAGCATTGTGACAAAACTGGAGTGAGAAAGAGAAGACCCCACACGCAGCCAACAAGGCCTCCAGAGGGTTAATCGCTGCCAGCCAACGCAGGGGCAGGCCCGTTTTGGCAGCTCCCTTGCCCAGAGAGCGCAGGTACGCTGCAAACTGCACAAGTCCCCCGCAGGGACTGCGCCGGAGCACGCCGGTCGGGCAGCCTCTTTGCACCTCCAGAGCGCTCTTGGCACAACGCTGCAGTGATGCTTACAGTCCTTTGGCAAGGCCTGGAAGGTGAGCAGCCCCCCAGATTCAGAGAGAGCCACTGAGACGCTGGGTGCTCTGTCTCTCGTTGGGAAACGTCACCGAGGAACAACATCTCGGCGTCTGCGTAACTTGATTACTAACAGAGATCTGGGCGCTTTACACGTGTCAGTTTAATGCCAGTCTTTTCCAGGAAGCTTCTGAGGGTTGGGCACAGGCACAAACGATATTTTCGTTCTGCCGTCAGATCTGTGGAGTTTCAGGGCTAGGCGGTGAAGCTTTGCTACCTAATAACATGGAAAGGAAACCGAGGAAGTCTCCGCTCAGAGTGCTGGAAAAGCCAAGCCAGTGGCTACACACCTTGTTACTCAGGGTTTCGATTTTCTCCTGGTCTAGTCGATGTTGCCGACTGTAGGCTTCGGCTGTCAGAGACACTCTTTCCACCTCCCGGTTGAGCACACACACGATGTTCTCAAAGGTCACCGTTTTCCTCTCAAGGGCCTCGCATCTTCCCAAGAGCTCCAGGGACCTGGAGAGCTCCGACTCCGAGCACAGAGAGTTTGCTGCGAGTAGCGAGGAGTTGTTTTGCGATGAGGAAAGGGGAGGAAGGGGCTTTAGGTCTCCAGACCCAGCCTTGAGGCTGAGCACAAAACTCAGCAGCATGTAGAGGTGCTCCGCCAAGCACTTGCTTTCGTGTTCTGGTAACTTTTCATTTTCCACCTGCATGAAGAGAAATACATCCCCCCGTTCAGCAAGCTCAATCTACGCTGTCCCCATCCACAGAACAAATTCCTCCTCTTGAGGTCACAACGTTAGCTTTAAATTGTAAGGGGGAAAAACCAAAGAAACATAGTTAAAAACCTGTTCTGGGGGTGGGGATTTTGTTCTCTGTCAGAAATGCCGCAATCGCGTACAACGACGGATGCTTAACGTTTGCCCAGCTGTACGCACTGTTCTCCTCTGTCTTCCCCCACGACTTCCCCAAAAGGGCTCTGTCAGATGAACTGAACGGCACCAGAGGACAAAGCCTCACGAGGAGGGGTTTAGATGAACACCACCAGCGGGAGCTGGGAAAGCTGAGTCACGTGGAGAAACACGGCCTGGCCCAAGCTCTAGCAGGAGAGCAAGACAGCAGATGCCCAGTTCTGTGCTTACAGCTAAAAAAGTCATAACCACGCCGGTCTCAAAGCACCCGGGGTGTTTCTCAAGCAGAAGCTTCCCTTGCACACGAAGTTCATTCTCCGGATACCCAAACTCTGGACAGCAGATGACGTTAAGCTCCATTTGCAAAGGGTTTGAAACACCGCTCTGTTCAAATACCTGACCACAAACATCCGTAACTGTTTGGGCAACAGCAGTTTGCAGGTTAACTCTAACACTGGAACTGAAAACAAGTCCTGAGATAAACATTAACAGACGAGCCCTTACCACCTCGGCGCATCCAACAACCTCAAATCTGCAGGGCACTTTAGATCTGCCACAGGTCTTCACATGGTCCCGAAACTAGAAAGGAAGGAAGGCAACGTCAGATCTCACGTGTCCCCAGCAGCTCCCTCTCCATCTCGCTGATGTCTAGGAAACCGGAGACGATCTCAAGAACGCCCCAGCCATCGCTAACCACTAGCTGCCAAAGCGTGTGGTTAAACCCGGACACTGCCTGCTGTTAGGTATGACTTGCGGTGTAATATAAACACAGCGCTGGCACCTAGAAGGAACTTTTATTTCTCTCTTGACAGCTGGGAGGTCTCGCATCTCACCTGCACGTGCAAGAAAGAAAAAGCGACCAGCGCAGGTCCGTGTTAGGGACGCTGAGCAACAAGGTTCACTGAGGGCAGGGGAACGGGAGGCACGAGGAACAACCCAACAAAACAGAGCCCCAGTTAATTTTGCGCATTTCACGTAACCCCGGTCAGGACGTGCCACAGCTCGGTCGGTACTTTTACTTCCAGCTAAGCATTATGAATCTGAGAACAGAAAGCTTCCCGGTGGTCCCGCCTGAGTATTTACGGCAGTTACCGCAGGCCCACCCATGCAAGGGAAGACGCTCCACCGGGTGCAGCCCCGCTCGCTGGGGCGCCCACGGACGCCGCACCTCAGCCACCCCTTGTCTGCTGTGAAGAACCAAGGCCAGCGGTGGGCATTCCTACAGAGAAGTGCCGCTAACCGCCCAGCTGCCACGACCACTCGTTTGGGTTTCCTCACCGTGCGTGATTAATGCTAACAAGCACCGGCACGTAATCACGTTGTTTTTGATACACCTCTCTTCATCAGGTATCAGCGGTCTGTTCTGAACAACAGCCGTATTCCACATTTAACACCTACATCTGCTACAACAGATGTCGATTAAAACTGGTTTTAAACCGCTTTTTGAAAAAAAAAAGCTTCTAGATCCATCTGGCTTGCTTAATGAGGCAGGTTACTCAAGAGTTACAACAGCTGCAGCTAATGAACAAAAGTTTGGAGAGAGATAAAAGAGGGAGTTAATATTTAAACAAAAGCTAGATCACCTATGGGAATCCTACAAGCCTAGTCTCTGCTGGGCTCCGGCTTCAGCCTGCAGACGAGCGGATCTGCATCCCGAGATCCCGGCACGAAGTCCTTCATTGCGCTGCCCGTTTTGAAGAACTCTTTGCTCATCTTTTTGACGCTTCTGTCCCGCCCCTGCCCTTTTGCGACAGCGCTACTGAAAATATTTGCCCGTAGCAGGCAGGACGGTTTCAGATGAACGTGCTTTTTGAAGACGCTTCCCAAAACTTTGATTTTCAGATTTTTGAGCCTTGCCCCAGGAGCCGGCAGCACGGAGGCCCTACAGACATGGATTCCGTTACATGATTAATTAGAAATAAATTAATTTAGCTGGAGACGGGCTCCCTTTCCATAATTCCCGCAGCGGCTGATAGAGTTGCTTCACAAAAGACACGAGTACCCTTCAAACCCATGAGCGTGCTCTTCCCACGGAGGCTCTGCACCCAAACGCGCCAAACGCACCGCTCAAAGGGAGGTGGCGTCGGCAGCGCTAACCCAAAGCTGCCAGTGCCGATGAGTCACGTTCACTCGCACCCGACCAGCGTTTTGAGCCGTATGGAAAAGTCACATCTGTACTAACGGCTGCCACTTAATTGTTTTCCCCACTCCACTTTCTCACGGTGCCGGTGTTCCTCCCCGCTCCGAGAAGGCCGGTGTCAGCCCATCAGGACACCGAACACCGCCGCGGTACAGGGTTCACCGACAGGCAGATGGATACCTTCTCCCTTGGAACCTTCTTCCCGCAGCCTTCGCACGTCAGCGGAAATTCAGGGCAGACCTCGTCATGAGCCTGCAAAAGGATCGACAGGAGAATACTTAGCCCTGTAAACAAAAGCTCTGACGAGGTTACACAGTGAGTACAATTCAACGGGGGTGGTTGTACGTTTTATTACAGAAGAGCGCTGTATTCCACCAGCCTCTACTCAAATCTTGCTCGCGCTCATAATTCTGCACGCTGACTCACTCGTGGCATCTCCAGGCTACCAGAACTTTGGGTGCCTGCGTAGCCTCAGCCTCCATGTAAAAGCTGCTGTGATTTCTTTTTTTTTAAAATCAAATTACTGCTTTGACGGAGAAGATAATCAACAGGAAGCTCCATTCATGGCTCTGCCAGGAAAACACAGGTTGGGGCAGGCTGAGTGAAGTAAGCCCCTATCTCAGCAAGGTGATCTGTAATTTTTCCGCTGTAATGGTTAGCAGCCAGCTGAGGTACGGACCCACAGCCTGCTCACCACGCACTGGGCTGAGCTCTCCGATAGCATCTTCACGTGCGAATCCGAGCACCGTTTTTCGACCAGAAGGAAAATATTTTAAAACTGTTTCATTTCCTAGCCCCTGCGCACGAGCAGCCGCCCCTGCAGAGAGCACACGCGAGCGTTTGGCAGCCAGAGCAGATCCTCTGCCTTCCGCAGATACCAGGGCCGCAACGGCGGCTGCGCTGGGAACGCTGGAACATGCCCCTGCGCTCCGTGCCGTTTCCACACCACTGAAACCTTCTCTTTACGCACCAGCCAGGTGAAACACGGCGTTGTAAACGCTGCAAACACGCGGTTCAAAATTCAGATTAAAAGATGTGTGCGCTGAAGTATCCTGCCGTGGCAGTGACGGGGGGAAAAAAAAACAAACCAGAAGCGTTTATAGAGCAGTCGTGGGAAACCAGATGCTTTGAAAACTTGGTCACATTTACTCTTTATTAAAACAAGTTACTGTCTTGGCGGGGGAAGCAGGCATGAACTTAAACACCGTTACCACATCAGAAACTGGAAAGCGAAACCCATTAGCGGCTCTGCTTTGGCTCCTTAGTTACTCTCTTAGTTACTCTCTCCTTTTTATACTTCACAGGAGCAATCAGACTCAAAGCCTCGCCGCGCCGCCCCTGGAAACGCGAGTGGCCAGCCTGCGCTGGCTGCCTGAGCGGCCAGCCTGGGCAGCCCTCCTGCGCCCCCCATCCCTGCCTGCAGCGGAGGCAGAGTGCCTGCCTGCGCCCCACTCGCTCAGAGCGGCTGAACCCTTTCTTCCACCCACCCGCTGCTCTCATGTTCTAGAGACACCAGATAGCATCTTCCCCGCGGCCCACAAAACGCTGGCATAAGAACAGATGGGCTGGCTGAAGGAAGGAAGCGTCACTGTAGAGACAACTATTTAAAAAGGGGAGCACTTAAAACTTCTGTTCTCCCTTGCCAATGCGCTAGGTGTGAAACCACCACCCCCTCCGCGCTCCCCGCCTGCCAGCACTCCGACTCCTCGCTGCGCTGTGACACGCAGGACGCAGGCGGCCCGGCAAAGCGTGCCCAGCTCGCAGCACGAGAAGGCAAAGCAGCCCCGCGCAGCCATGCCAGGCGGGCAGCCGGGCCGTACGCACGTTGTTTAAGGCACCCAGAAGCGTTAGCTTTAACCAGCACAGATCCAAACCTCCAGACAAACATTTTTGTATAAACAGTTCCAGGCTCTTCTGGAATCCCCTGATCCTTCCCCCTCCACGCAGGTGTCTGAGCAGACGGACGGTATCGCCGCTGGAAGAAATCCACCCCGCCCAGGAGCCGAAGAGCAGGGGCTGGCATTCAAGCCTGACCTGCCGTGCTCCACTCCCCCAGGAATGGGGCAATCCTCCTGTTTACACCTTTGCCAACCCCACTTCCGTCAGCTTCCGCAGCACGGATGAGCACCTCCGCGTCTCAGGCATTTGCTGTGAACATTTCAGGCAGCTTGGGAAAGCCATCGCTGCGGACAGGGCAGGTGAGAGCAGAGCCGCTCGCCCAGAGCAAATCTGTCGTGGAAATCGAGTCAGATGGGGGCCGCAGAGAGGGGAGGCAATAGCAGAACTAAAGCGGAGCTGGAAGACAACGGTCTGCCTCAGACCTTCAGGGCTACTCTCCGGTTACGTCAGCGTTGACTTCTCACCTGTAAACTTCTCGGCTGTAAACCGAGGCACAGACCGGCCTGCAGCACCCGGCAGCAGGGGAAGGAAAATCAAACCGGGCAGAGCCAACAGCCAGCCCAGCAACAGCCCGCTCTTCCCACTCAAGTCAAACCAAAGCCACCGATTGATGCGCGCAGCAATTTCACTCCCTAAAAATAAACAGCGGGACAAGGCAGCGGCAGCCTGTACCTCACACGCTGCCATCAGAGGCGGCAATTCTCCGGGAGCCCAGCCCGGGGACTAGAAAATCAGACACCACCGCCACTTTCGGAAGGAGCGGGGCAGCTTCTGAGCGCTCGCTGGGGGTGCAGGCGCTCATGGGTCACCGCTGCTCTCCGGGCAGTGCTAACGGGCGCAGTGGAGGTGCCGAGCCCTCCTCCCCTTGCCTGCAGGCCTGCCTGTGCATGCCCCGTAACCTTCCTACCTCGATGTTGGGAAAGCAGAAGAGCGGCTGGCAGTATTGGCAGGCGAGGTTTCTCTCGGGGCACTCCCAGGATCATCCCCCTACACCCCGAGCACTCAAGCAGCGGAACCACGGCGGCTCCGCGGCAGCAAGGGCAGCACATTTCAATGCAGCCATGGGGAAAAGCATAGGCACGCATGGGGAAAAAGCGGGATTTAGTAACCGCAGCTGATCCCTGGAGCACGAAACGATTGTTTCCTAAGGAATGTCAGGATGAGCTGCTCCGCTGTGCCTGCACAAGTAAGACAAAAGGGAACACTGCAGTTTAACCCGATCGCTGTTTTGCCTCTCAAGGCTTCGCTAAACTTGACTTGAACTATGGAAGAGGCTACCGCTGAAAATTCTTAACCCTGTATCGTGGTGGCAGAGCACGAGGTGCGCCTGCTCCCCAGCTGCCCCGCTCACAACCTGCCATATCAACGCAAGCCCGTTTTTATGGAGGTCCTGCAACCACGTCAGGAAATCCATCGGCATGACACAACGCTGCCCCTCCAGCCAAGGGACACGGCAGGTGGCTGAGAAAAGCAACCTCCGAGACAGCTGCTGCGAGACGCCTCTGCCAGAGCCCCGCGGGAGGTCATCGCGGAGCACAGCGTCGGCAGACGAGGCGAGGTGCGGCGCAGAGCAGCCTTGGTGCGAGCTGCGCACCGCAGCTCTTCTGCAAATGGTGTCCGGCAGGCTGAGCTTTGAAAGCCAGGGATCCCTGCCGAGCACGGCAACAGCAACCATGAGGACAAAGCCGAAAGCTCGGCAGCAGGAAGGGAGCAATGAAAAGGGAGGAAAATGAAGGGGACGGCAGAGGAAAGCCAGCTGAAGTGGCACAGGGCACACCCGAGCGCTGTAGGGGCTCCAGCAGGCTCCAGCCCTGGCACTGCCGTCTCCAGCACACAGCTCCTTTGGCATCTTAGCCTGGCTACAAGATAAAGGGTGGGCCCACAGAATTGTAGAGAAAACACTGAAAATGCGTCTCCTTTACGAGGCGCCTGCCTAGGTTTCGAGGGAACCTGAATGCCTTGCATCAAGAAGCACGAGCTGCTTCGTGCACCTCTGCCGGGTCCCCAGGGGCTCCGGAGCCTCCGAGGGGAGAATGAGCCGCAACACACAGGTGCTGTGGGATGTCCTGCTCCTCTGCAGTCAACACGCCCTTCCAGGCTGCGTCTCTTCCTCGTCAGACGAGTCCTAAGGCCGGTTTTAAGCCAGGCCTGCTGGAAGCTTTCCCCACGCAGGTGGGCTGGGCTACCACACACACGGTCCTTGCACGGTTGCACGGAGCCCAGCAACGCAGGGCTGGAAAGCAGGAACCCAGCCCATAATTCACAGTGCCAACCAGGAACGGGAGCTTGCCAAGACCATCACGTCAGCTGGGGCCAGACGCAAGCTGCTCCCTTTGCTGGGACACACTGGTGACAGAGATCCACGCGAGTCCACTTGGCATCACAAATAACTAACCCCCAAAGGCAGCGTCAAAACCAAACGCTCCCGTCAGTAACTGGGTTGTGGCTTCAGTGGGCACGCGCATGGCAGCGACGGGACGGGGCAGCAGCACGGCCTTTACTCGGCTGTCCAGCCCCACGGCGTCCATCCGAGCTGAGGACAAAAACCAGCACAGAGATGGCAGGGGCTCTGGGGCCTCGCTCACGCCTGTTTTCAGAGCCGGTAGAACAACTTTTGCCTACAGCTTTCCAGGGTTTTGTTCGCCAGCTCTTAGGGCTGATTAGACAGACGTTGGATTTGGGGTTTATGGGCAGAGGGGCATCAAGGCAGCGTTTCTTGCGTTGAATACGGATGTGGAAGCAGGAGCAGGTTCTGAAGAAGGCTGAAGGTACACGAAACGCTTGAAAGCGGCAGCGGGTTTTCCAACATTCGCTAAAACAGACTCTCCCTTTCCCTGTTTGCTCTGAACTACGCGAGCTGTGGGACACTCCAGGATGCTTTCTCCAAATACCTCCATCACCCCGGAGGAACAACTTTCCTAGGCAGACTCTACTCTGAAACAGAGCGGGTCTGGACCCCCAGAGCGTTTTAGACAAGCCTAAGTCCGAACCTGACCTGCCCCCACAGCCAGCTGAAGCCCGTGCACCGCTGTCCCTCGCCTCAGATGCGGCCAGCTGTGTTGCAAAACAAAAAGACTACAGCCACTTGCCAAGGAAATAAAAAACTATGGCGTTGGACTACACTGAGCCGCCGTAAGCAGCTGTTTGACACGTAAGGGAGGTTCAAAGCAATAGGCAACATCTGATCAGAGATAACTCTGCAGGTCTTCCAGGCTGCAATTAACAGTTACTGTCACGGTCGCATACGAAATGCCCAAGAGGTGCTGCTCCCACCTAACGAGGTCACTGCTCGAGAACATCATGCCACCGGGGAGCGGACGCCAACCATGCCGTCACACTGACAACACCGGGCACTGGCATGTTCATAGCACTGATCTGACTTCACCCCCAGTAGGGATTTCGGACAGCCGACGGCTGTCGCTAGCTGCAGGAGATGCCGCAGCGCTGACGGCTGCGCTCTACGCACACTGAAAGCGCTGCCCGTGCCGACCAGGTCCCAGATCGATCACCCTTCCTCCCAGCAGTACTTTCACCTTACTCGCTCGGAGCGAGAGGCACAGCCTCAGGACGAAGCCTTGCGGAGGTCTGCTGTGGGGAAGGGTGGCGGTGACCCCTGCCACGCTCGGCAAGCTGCAGATGGTGGGCAGGGCAAGGTCCTGCCTCACAGGCTCCGAACAGAAGGGCTGTTACAGCACAAGGTCGAGGACGCCCCTGGCACCCACAAAAGGGGAGATGAGAGAAATACTACAACCGGGGCAGGTGTGTCTCACACGCTGGAGAAGTCTAGCCTGTGCTGAGTGGCTTGATTTCAAATCGGATTTCTCTAGGCTGCCCGAAGGGCTGAAGGTGCCAAAGGGGGTGTGGGGTGTGTGTGATCGCGGCTTTGGCTCCTGCCAGACGCCTGGAGCCCAAGGAACGTCTCCCTGGGCGGGAAGCGTTGCCCCACAAAGCTGCGTTTGCGCTGAGGGGTTTCATCACGGCTCAGAAGGGACACACAGCACTCCCCTCCGCTTCACAGCTTGCGACTTACCGCTTTTTGTTTTCCCAGGGGCAGACGCCAAAACTGTTCATTAGGTAGGCCGCCACAAAAAGGCTCAGCTCTTTTCAGAGAGCAGGCCCCCTACAGCCGGGGCTTTCCAACTCCCTCCCCACGCGCTCTCCAGCATTCCCTGTGGCTTATGTCCCACCACGGGCTTGGACGGGAAAGTGCCCCGTGTCTGGGCAGCCAGCTACATAAACTCTAACTTGGGGACTGTAAGGGAGGCTGGGTTTTGTTTACGGATCTCAGCTCCAGCTCTGGCAAGTAAAGGTGTGTCGGATCCCTTTTTCCAAAGCAGGAGGTCCCTTTGGTCACCTGCACGTGCAAGTCAGGGATCGGCCCACGAGTGAGCGATCCGGTCCTGGGGCAAACTGCTGCTCAGGCTGGCTGGCTGCAAGCTGCACTTCACACCATACCGCAGCTCGGGGCCAAGGCCTTCAATAAATGCTGTCCTGGATTTTAAAACGAAGGCTGGTCGCCCTGCTGCAGCATCATCAAGTGTGCTCACCACAGCGCTTAAAATGCTGTATCCCACACAGACAACACCGCTACGAAACACTCAGAAATTCACTTCAGAGGCCACAGGAGCCAGGTGAAGTAGCCTCAAAGACCGGCAGCTCTGTTCTAAGCAATGTGCAAAAGCTGAAGTTTTCAGCCTAAGCTAACAATCACGACCAAAAGCTATCGGGGCATTCCTGGGATGCAGATGGAAAGGCGGGGGGGGCATGAAACGGTGAGGCACCACGAAGCAGGAATCCCCCTGGCTCAGGGCCCCAGCAGCTTGCCTGAAGAAGGGCAGTTTTCTCTACACGAGGTGTAGCAAGGCTTCTCCAGCACCTCCCAGCAGGGACACTGGGCAAGAAGGGACTGCCCAGTCACCTTGTCCTCGGGGCCCCAGGAAGCCACGCAGCCCAGAAGGCGATGCAGACATACTCTCCAACACCACCCGCTTTGCAGTAGTATCGCTCAAATTCTGAGGTCTGCACCTTCCAGAGCCTTCCAGGCTTCAGTTGGAGTGAACTCCTCAAAACCAAGGTGACCACTGCCTACAAGGACGACACCACCCCTCCAGTTTGGCTTAGGACAGGCTGCCACCACGGATGACAGGCACCCATCCGCATTAGCTGAGCTCATCTCTTTTCCTAGCAAGGCCCCCCCTCCCAACTCAGTCAGGATTACGCTTAAAGCTCAGTTCTCCTCCCAAAACTTAGACAGTTCCATTTCCTTATGTCTCAAATAATTCTGTACCTCCTGAGATGACTGGCACGTCTGTCCAGGCCTCAATGGAAACCCCACGGCCGACCACGTGAACACCCCTCTGCAGCCCCCTTCCCCGTCCCAGTCCTGGTGGGCAACCAAAGCGGGCTGGCAGTGCGAAAAGCATAAATAAAAGCTATATGAGAACTGAAGGTATGGTGATAAAACAGAAGAGAGGTGGAGGCGCTGCAAGGCAAGGAGAGAAACGCCCCAGGGCTGAGCTGTCACCGAGCATGGTTTCCTGGTCCTTCCTCCTGCTCTGACGGGCTAGTTTTAGTTTCTGCAGCCCTCCTCTGACTTCCCACCTCAATCTAAAGGCTCCTGCCCACAGCCTGCTTTTCTGTATGTATGTTCAGGCAGACTCATCAGGAAACCCGGACGTGAGAAGATGTTACTGATTAAAAGGAAAAACCCTGCAGCCCCACCGCAAACTGCTTTATCCGAATGCCACTAAATATTTACAGTATTTACAAAGCCAGAAAGATGCATTTATAAACGCAGACATGTTCTAAGCGCTTAAACATTTCATGTGCTTCACACACAGCTTTAAGCAGAAGCGCAAGTCACGTCCGAGCAGACTGCACCCTTTCGGTTTTGTATGTCCCTTTGAGACCTGCACTGGGGTCTGCCTGAACAGAAAGCAAAACTGAAATCAGTTTTATTAAGTTTTTTGAAGAGCTCCAGCTTTTCAGCTGCAGAACATTTTTCCCCTTGTTCGTGCCCCTCTAAGACTAGCCAACCAGAAGTGACGGTATCTCTTGTTTCGTAAGTGGATAGCAGCCAAGTAAGTCCCTCTCAGTACGAACACAGGGTTTTTTAAATTAGCAAACAATGAATTCGCTCTTAGGGACTTTCCATGTCCTGTCGGAAATAGCGCAGCGAGGGACTTTCCACAGCGGGAGCTCTGAGCTGCTGCGGGATGTTACACGCACTGCTGGCTACGGACGCAACCCTGCCGCACGAGGCAAACTCTGCTTTGCGGCACTAAACCAACGAGCCTACCCGTCAGGCAGGGTTTAACGTTAGCCCACAGTAGCAAGGGAGACTCTGGGCTAACGCGGTCCTTTCATGCCTCCTTTCATCAGCCCTCCTCAGCTACACATACCGTCTCCTAAGCTCCCACCGCAAGAGCACAGCCAGGCCTGATTAAATGCCACAGCTCTTTGGCAGGCAGCCCGGAGGAGAGATAACTCGAGCCAGACCTTGCCTCCTCCCACCAATTCCCAGGAAGGAATCAGCTTTTCCCAAAAGGGCACAAAATAACCGTCCTCCCGTTAGCCTGGGCACGAACCCGTGGCAGGCAGCAGAGGCAGCTCACCCCCAAACGAACCGACGACGTCCCCGCTCCCCCCGCTTCCATCGCACAAGGCTGCCCCAAGACAAACAAAACCCGTGACGGCCAAGATCAGGGCTGCAGCCCTGCAGCCGCACCTCTACGAAACACGCTCTGTTTTAGCAAAGCACCTTTGCAAGATCAGGCAGAGAGTTAAGAAGAGGCACAGCCTTACCGGTTCAGACGCTCCTGAGCAGTTGTGCGGCTCCCGGAGCTTCACACGCAGGCACAGCCTTGCCAGAAGGCAGACTTAGCCCAGCTCACTGCCCTTTCGAGCTTCGGGGGCAAGTTCTGGCTGGACTCAAGCCTGCGTTCAAGCACTCGTAAGACCACCCAGGGAGGGCCTTTGGCAGCTGACGATTTTTGCTGAGCTCTACAGGGACTCTTTAAGACGTTTATTTAAAGCCAGGAGAAAAAGGTCAGAAGAGTTCGTAAGTCACAGCACAATCCATAGCTCTGGAAGCCGCTGACAAATACAATTTGGTTCAGTCTGACGGAGATGAGCTCACTGGCTACAGTCACCATTCTGAACACTGCAGCGGCCATCGGACTTCTAGTTGCTGGTCACCAGCAGAAATTAAGGCGTGGGTCAAACAGTCTGCAGGCACCAACAGCACAGACGGAAGCCGGGACCTCAGGAAAACACTTGCACCCTGACTCGCACCTCCCAAACTCTGCTGCATCAGCATTAAGCTTTCAACTCGACATTTATTCAGTCATGGATCCCCACCATGCATCACCTACAGATGCAGGAATGAGGGCTTCACAGCAGGAGAACCACTCAGCACCCTACATCCCCTCATCTTTTGGGCTGAACTTTTAGCATAGAAGGTCCTAGGCAGCAGCGCGAGGAAGCAGAGGCGCAGAAACATCTCTCTGTTGACAGGATTGGCAAGCTAGGCAGAAAGCTCAGGCATGACCCGCAACTGCAGTTTCTTCCTGCCCCGTCACAGCGGCATAGCAAAGAGAATCCAAATGTTCCCTGAGACAGACCGAGGCTACGCCTTTTCCTGACACACCTCTCAGGCACCACCAAAGCTCCACGAGCCACAGCACAAGCGTTAGAGGGAAATTAAATGTATTCCTCTTGTCTCAGGCCCCCCACGTGGCAGTTCTCCCATTCCCTCCCAAGCGGGACGACAAAACTGTCCTTCAGGAGCTTCGCAGGTGAATATACGTTCGCTACCAACTGCCAATGCATTTTAGCGACGCAGACTGCCACAGCGGAGCTCACTCACCCGTTGGAAAGCACCGGGAAGCACGGGGGTCCCCACCACCCTCAGCAAGAACACGCTTCCTACGAGGCACGTTAGCTGTATACACGCTAAGGACCAAATGCCCAGGGCCACAAAAAGAAGGCCTGGATTAAAGAGCTGACATGCTCCTCGAGAAGAGCAGGGTTGGAAAAACCATCCTGCCCAGCAGGCTCACGGCCCAGCATGGCGTGGAGCGACGGGTGAGTAACGCCTGGTCCCACAGCCCCAGCAGCTACAGGGGCAGCTGGCTGGGAACACGATGGTAGCCACGCAGCTTTCCCCAAGCTCGTGGGTCTGAAGGAGGTTTTAGGTTCACGTAACGCAGAGAACTTCACACCAATTTCACGGCACAGCACAGTTTCTCGACAGTTCGCTTGTCTGTTACAGGAGAAAGGATTTGGAGACAGAGCAGGCGGTTCCCACCGCAGAAGGCACGTGCTTGGTGCCTGTGATCACAAACAAATCTGAAACCATTTCAGCTCGGCCTGCGCCCTCGGCAGAGCACACAAACCTAACTCAGTCAGGAAATCCCTCCGGCTTACAGTGAAGTCCGGGGTGTCGACAGCTCCCACCACCACTGCCGGCAGACAAAGAAAACCACTGAGCCTTCCCCGAACACAGAGGACAGAAAAGTGACGCAGACATCGAAAGCCTTGCTCTGATCTTTACCTCGTATTCTTTAATGGTCCCCTTCCAAGTGCAGCCGCTGTTAATGCAGACAGCAGGCAGACTTTCCACCTCCCGACGAGCTGCGTTGTCTGGGAAAGCCTAAAATGGAAAAAACAAGCGAACCACAAAAATCACCGAGGGGTTGCAGTTTTGGTCGGGTCTCTTACTTCTTTACTGACTTTACGAAGACTCCTCCCGGGCCGGTTGCCACACCACATCCTCAGAGGTGTGCCAATGGCAGACAAATCGCTATTACAGCGTTCAAGTAGGCCACCGCTGTATTAACGTGACCCGGATTTCAGAAGCCGGGGAGTCCACCACATCAATCACAACTCTCACTACTCAAGAAAACGTTTCCTAGGAATAAGGGATTCTCAGAACTTGTGTTTAAAACAAAAACTGCAAGTGGCATTAATGGCATCGGTGAGCTGCTGTATGTTTTAAAACGCATTTTTCCTTACCGAGCTTGTTTCCAAAATCGAAATTCCTTCTTCGTATATTCCTTCCTGAATGCAGCTGGCGCACTTCTGAGGCCCGGCACTATCGGACAGAAAAATAACCATCAAACAACAAAAAGAGACCGACTTCTGATTTAATGATAAAAGGATTTCTGGTAGCGTCCTAAAATTAAAGCATTTTCTTATTTTTAAAACAAGCCATTGAGCCTTTGCTCACATGTATTTCTGACGCCCAATTCTGATTCTGATTTTTTTTTCTTCTGCTGATTAACCGCTCTATTCAGCTTCCCTCACTTAAAGGCAAGAGCGAGACTGAACACTACGAAACTTTTCTGGAAGCCAGCGTGTGCTTAAACGTCTCGCATTTTGGCACGACAACCACACGATGACTTTTAGGAGCAAGCGGGTGATCCACCTGGATCGCGGCCTGAACGGCAAAACCAATCTGGGAGATTCTGGAAAAGGGAACTTTGAAGCAACCGTCGCAACAGCAAAAGCAAGTCAGAGATTACATGTTCCCTTGAAGACCTGGTGCTGAACCTCAACGATTAAACACAGCTGCCTCGCGGAAAAGGCCCTGCAAATGAGACGTTTTCTCTCCTTTTTTTTTCTTTTTGCTTGAAAATGCCTCCTCGAGCATTTTGTCTTCAGACTGAGGGCACAGAAGTTACCTTATAATTTTCTTCAGACAATAGGAACAGTAGCGATGTCCGCACTGAGCTTGAAACGGCCGCCTCAATATGTTCTTGCAATCGGAGCAGAGGTATTTGACCTCCAGTTTCGTTCCCAGGATCTCCTTTGCAAATCCGGGCTGGTTTAGATCCAAAGAGCCAGGCGGAGTAGAGTTTGCTGCTGCCATGTGAACGAAAAATCCTGGCTGTGTCTCCAGAGCCTGAAAACAAAGATATTTTCCCCGGTTATAACTGACGGTGGTAATTTTCCACACCAACTGCATCACCGGCGGCACAGCGCACCGGCGCCCAAACCCCACCGACACCGGTGCACGCCACAAGCCTGCCTCCACCTGCTCTGAGGCGGAAAGAAGCTTTTACTGTTAATTTCGGAATCAAACCCGGCACAAAGCGGGCACACCTCACTAGAATCTCAATCCGAGTTTATTGAAACGCAAAGTTTTTGGAGAAATCGAGGTTTCCGGCCCCAAAGCAGGT